>VACF01001973.1:0-107527 GCA_006891605.1 Pleurozium schreberi
CAACCCACTCTCTCCCAACCGGCCAGCCAATTGCAGGGAAGGGATTATAACCTTGTTTTTCCCCATGTATCTAGGAGGGCATTATACCTCCACCTGGGGGGGGACTGCATGCCAGTCAAGAATGTTATGAATGGTGATTTCTCTTCCACCTTAGAAATGTAATGATTTTATTTATTATTTGAATACACTTTCGTTTGGTTAAATGATTCATTTGTTTTTTTCTATTCACGTAGTAAATGTATTTTGAATATTCAGAAATTGTTGTACAATTTTGCATATTTTCATAGTCAGATAGTTTCCATACTATCATACAAAAACTTAGAACCTTCCTTACCCAATAGGTCCCAGACCAGTCTGACATATTGACTTACATAGGTTTTATTGGCTAAGAGAGGCTCTGGTAAGAGAGGTGCTCACTGTAACATCGTTTTTCTCCTCCCTAGTGCAGAATATTTTGCACATGCCATTCGCACATACGCAGAAGTCCAATCAGGTGTGCAGTATGTTGTAAAACGGTGATCTACCGAATTTCTTAAACTAAATTGGAATATTCTCTGATCTTTTCCAGCTGGGTATTGCGTGTACAGTACTTTTGATGCGACATTTCGATGTGTTTTCTAGAAATATAGATTACAAACAGTGATCAACAGTTGCAAAGAAATACGACCATGGAAATTACGATCTTATCCAGAGAATTTAAGACAATCCAGTTCGACATTGGAGATGATCAAGACTCTGTTCCAACTACGCTGCGAGATGATCGAGGACAATCCAGTTTGACATTGGAGATTAGCGTCAGCTGTATACCATACACAGACTTTCAAATGTGATATTGTATATAAATTGTGGAGATTGAAATATAAACAAATTATATGATAATAATATTAGCCAACATACACATACACAGATCATTCACTATTCGATACTTTGGTTGAGTAAGAAAATTCTATCCACATCCGACACAATCGCTATACCCAATGACGACGAGTACTCGACTTCAAAGCATGCAAACAATTCTGAACTAGCCACGCGACTGAGATTGAAAGAACCGACTTCAAGGAGCAGAACACGATGACAGGCAAGCGAAGCATTGCATGAATGGTAAAATGCAKCCGTCCATAACCAAAAAGCTTGCAGTTAGATAGCAACAAGTAAGCTCTGGTGAGCTTTTGTATTCCTTTCAACACCTGCTATACAGTATACAGCCATGTACAAAACTTCTAGGTCGGCAGTAAGCTCCCCCTCTTTTGGGGGAGAAACATCACACGAAAGGAGTGAATTAAGCCATGACTGCGATTCAATCACATCCCAAATTTACTTGTTGGGGGTGACGGCATCCTTCGCTTGGTTGAATGCGTTGCCCGCAGCGTCCTTGGCTTGGTTGAGCACGTTGCCGGCTCCATCCTTRGCCTCCCCAGCCTTGGCTTGCGCAGTTCCGGCCGCGTCAGACGCGCCCCTCTTGGCCTCGTTGGTCTTGTCTCCAACTGCTCCTGCTGCGCCCTGCGCCTTGTCCTGCGTGGTGCCCGCAGCGTCCTGTCGATCGCACAATTCAATYAGTTTCAACTACAGTACAGTAGTAACACAAAACAATTGCGAACACAACCGGAATGAAATCCAAATAAACTACAGTACAGTACTACATCTGTGTCTAGATCTTCTCCACACTAACCTTGGTGGCCTGGTGAGCTTCTCCAGCCTTCTGCTGGCCGAATCCCTTGGTYTCGTCGGCCTTCTGGGCGGCCGAGTCCTTGGTGGCGCCAAAGTTCGACATGATTCACTAGAAAAGAAACGAAACGAAACTGAGAATCGAATTGGAAGAACAAAGGTGAAAATCGATCGCTCAAATGCGCTTGAAGAGAGATTGCGAAAGAGCGAATGGAATGATARACGCTGGGTCGAGAGGTATTTTATGCAAGAGAAGGACCCCTGCACGTGGACAGCCATGAGGGAGCCACTTGGCGCAAGAGGTGGGACAGACACTTGGCTTGCATGGGGAAGCCCAAGAGCGGCTTCGGATGAGGTTGTCGCATCATCAAACTCTCTGAGCGCACGATGCCTCCACTGGAAGTTCATGCATCAGACGAAGAGGATCACTCAGAGTTTGTTTTTTCTTTTGCTGTGACCAATCGGAGAGTCATTTGAGTCTGACAGTTTGAGACTCATCCGTGCCGTGCCGTGCCGGGATCAAGGGCGGGATTCTGGATGAGGGAGCTGACTCATCCCCCTCTCACTCTCACCGCCTTCAATAACCTATTTGGTGAATCATGTTGTGACAGCGCTAAAATTCATATCGACAGTGAGAGCCAATGAAGAGCATTGCATGTGTTGGTAAAAAAAAAAAATCTGATACGATAAAGTCTACGTATGACGGACTGATCGAGCCACTCGAAAGAGCTGGGGGAAAAATACTTGTTACGCCCATCTCTGGCGTTTTTGGTGCTTTACAGCTTAATTAGAGGCTTTACCTGGGCGTCAGGAAGGCTCATCTGTTCAAATCCTTTTTGGTATGTTTCAAGTACTAGCTCGTCCTGTATGTTCACAGGAACTTAACAGCTTTTAGACATGCACMAACCTCTGCCAACGATGAGAAGGACTGCAGACATAGCTACAGTATGACTAACCCTTAAGTTTCAGWCTTTATAACAAGCTTGCAKMATATCTTACAGAGTTCCACCGTACTATTTCTAAACCAAGCAATGAACTAAGTGATCGAGCTTAATTACGTACGGCTGCAACGAAGGGCCATGTTGTTAGCTCTCAACCAGTCGAGCAGGTCGCTGGAAAGTGCTCACCGACAAACCAATCTCGGGTTCGGAATTCGACAGTCTGGATCGATGTCAACCCCTCGATCATCACGTTCAGAGATACTCCGTATGTACAACAATATAGCGGTAGTAGACATTAAACTACAGTAGTACTTCACAAGCATGTGCTAATGTTTGCGTATCTTGCCATCGTAGGAATGTGTCCCAAATAAGTTCTTAGAGTTGTCTTACATGTGGAATTGGAGGCTGGTGAACCTCACCGATGATCGGTAGGATGGATACCCTAGAAAAACTCGACTCCCATCCCATCAATCATTGGTGAGGTCCTTCGGTCTATTGTCCCCGACTCCCCTTGCAAATAGACTCTTAACCTTGAAACGCTAGGACTATGACCATAGAGTTAGAGGTTAAATTCCATCACTATGTATACTTTCATTTAGCAATTACGTGATAACAAATAATCTTATTTTTATTTTTCAAGGATGAAATTACATGTCTTCTTCACTTCACAAAGATTTTAGATTTTTTCTTAAAACTATTTTTTTGAAATTTTTTGAAGAAAAAGTGAAGAAGAATTATATCAAATAGAAAATTATCTCAAAAAATCTGAAAATTTCACTATGTGTGTACATTATTGTGAAGAACATCACAGTATAAACTCAAATTTTGTGTTGTTATATAATGAAGATCCAATAGGCATTAAAAATAACATATATTGTGATCTGTTTTTTTACTAACTTCTCATTTGTATAAAGACAAATACAAAAAAGACTTCAAATTCCATTTCATACYGTTTGTAACCGACCATAAAAGTTCAATAAGTTAAAACGTGGATGAAAAAATGCTTCCAATTTCTATCCAAGTTGCCACATCGTCATCTAAAGGCCACAAAATAGCTCTTGCGCACGGCATTATAGGGTTAAGAGAGAAGAACTTCAATGCTTTGATTTGGCCGGCATAACTTAAGATTTGTTCATATTGTGTCCCACATGTGGTTTCTGAGTGATTTAAATGCTCCATACCCCTACTAGAAGATAGACTCTGTAAGACTACGAAGGATTGAAAACAAAGATTTTTAAATGTTCACAAATTTGTAGAAGAGGGATTATAAACTTTTCAAAAAATTGTTTATCATTTGTAAATTTTTATATTTTGAGATTAGACATGTAAAAAAATTGTATTTGGTAAATGTTAGGATGGGTCAAGCAAAATCAATAAAGGTTGGTTGTTTTCTAGTTTACATTATGCAAGAGAATATAATTGGAGTATTTGACTGGCATGTTATTGGTAATGTTTAATGTATTTGTGATTGCACTCTTGGAAATTTTAGTGTTGTCTATAGTATTTCCAAAGTTGAAATGTGAATTGTATCATTTGCATGTGCAATGAGGACTATTAAAGCCGATATGCATTCCATCCTTTATTTTGAATGCAATATGTAAATTCAATGAACAAGATTTTTTGGTTTTATAATAGATTGAATGGAGGTTGGTGTTGGTATTGTATATTTAGTGAGCGTAGAATATATGGACATACACTAGTAGAAAATTCACTTTTTATGTTGATTTGGTTGTGTTGATCCGGTCACTTTTTGAAAGAAATTTGTTGATTTCTATCAAAAAGTGACCGGATCAACGCAACCAAATCAACATAAAAAGTGAATTTTCTAGTAGTGATAATTATGGATCATAACTACAATTGTTTAAAGGTTGGCATGTGCAAAGGTCTAATCAATGGGGAATTATTTAATCCTGAAAAAAAATTCCAAATATTTCAATGTTAATTAAGATGTAGCATTATGAATTTGTTTGTAATAGGAGTATTTTACATATCTCTTGAATAGCTTTGTTATGTCTATTTAGACACAAAGATTTTATATGTGATTTTGTACACCAAAAGTAGAACACRTAATTATCMATGTKATTGGTTGATTTAAGTTGCATAATGTTCAAAAGTTGTTTTGGACTTTTTTRAACCCAAAAGTTCYYACATATTGAGCATATAAGAATTAAAAATGTATGATTTGTTTGTCTRAGCARTTTGTTCTRAAAGTTGTAGGATAATTTGTAGTGGATGTGTCAATTTTGTGYCAATTTGTTAAAGCTAAGGAATTTRTATGCTAAGTCTATGTTATCTTTTSTTTCTTTCTTTTGCAATTAAGCTWGGAAAAATCTAATGGGTCCKTTTTATAGTGTCCATTATGGTRAAAAGCAATTGTTTTTATGTCTTAGTGATAGTCTTGAATGGACGTGTTCATAATTGGCAAAGGGTATATGATGGCTAGTGCATTCATTCTTTCAATCTTTTTTATATTTGTGTGTGCTTTGGCTTTTAGGATTGTAAAAGGTGAAGTTTATTTTTGAGCATATTGACTATAGATAATAGCATTCTATTGCTTGGATGAATGTTTGATTTGGTTTATTATGAGGTATATGGAATTGAGATTGTCTGTAGAAATATGTATTTATTCATCTTTGTTTTTTGATGTGAGGATTTGTAATAGTCTATGTATTTTTATTAATTAAACTCTAAGTATGTTTTGTAGGCTTGATAGACTTCAATTGTAGACACTTCAATTTCCCATGTTTTAGATTGTAAAGTCTATAAGATATTTTTGCAATCCACTTGCCAAAGCATATTGGTGATTCTTGTAGTGAAATGAGAGATGTATCTATTTAATAGTTGTAGTATGGTGCATRTCTAATTTGTAGTTGTGAATTGCAGGTTGGAAAATACGGAATAAAATTAATTATTATGTTGGGAGATTGAAAAGGTAGAGGGGGCCCTTCATAATTTGTTATTTTTTTTACTTGATTGTAAGTAGTATGTTGGATACMACTTGTATAAAAACACCATATTCATTAAAATGAGAGAATTGGGACTTATCAAAATAACCATCCCGATCTTGACCTCAATCACCAATTTCCATTAAAATGAGAGTTTTTAACTTGATTCGAGATGAATTGACACAAGACCTTTTATGTCAATTCAGCTCGAATCAAGCTGAATTGACATAAAACCTTTCGTCAAATTGACGTAAATTTCAGGTTGTTTTTTCTTTAAATTACATTGGAAAACTCTCGTTTTGCTAGAAAAATCTCATTTTAATGAATATGGTGTTTAAATGGTTTAGTTGTTTGGAGTTCTATTGATGATCTACATAAATTGGCTAGTAATATTTGGTTTCCAATCGGATTTGGTTGGTGATGTGTGATAGTATATGTATTGCATAATTGCAAGTGTTTCTTCTTGAAGAGTGGAAGCCTTGTTGGTTTGTGATATGTTAGGTAATCGGATTGGAAGTGGCCAAAAACAGATGTGTTAAAAAATGTAGGATTGTTTGGTGATGTGTTGTTATACCAATTTTTGTTTGATATGATTAATATTGTAATATTATTGAAAGGTGCATCTAATCTTGCCCAATTTAAGGTATTTAATTGTTTCAATTTATGGTGGTTGAGCTAGTCATTGATTTTGTTGATGTGAAGAATAAAAGTATATGAATTAGGTTGGACAAGTGATTGGTGAAGAAAAAAAGGAGTGAAAGATTTGAGACTACACTGTTTGAAACATCTAGGACGGAAATAAATTTCAGAAATCTTAGACAGGTATAGATTTCAAAAATTTATGAGGAGTGTAGATTTCAAACCGCTCGGTTTGAATTGTAAAAAGTGCCAAAATAATGGAATGCCGCCATTTTAATGAAATTTGCCATTTATGTAATTTGTTTTTCAAATGTGTATGGAGGCCATGGAATATGGGGATAGATAGAAATTATATCCTATTCTTGCTTTTACTACAATATCTACAATGTTTAGTTTTTGTTTCATAGAGGCTAGACTGAGCATGAAAATTTCACATTGTTTGCTTAATTTCTGAGATTCTAGTTTGGTGATAGAAACATTTGAGCTCCTACATAGAATATGCTCAGTTTGGTTTGCAACTTAGGCTTTCTATTTATTTAGAAGCCGTCTTAATAGTGGTTCAAGAAAAATGATGAATAAATATGGGTTAATTAAGTATGTTTCCTTATATATTTCTTCTATGCATTGGTGTTGGCAAAGTATTCTCTTTGGGAACATAGTTTTTGATTGGAATATATATATATATAAAAGTAAAAGAAAAAGAAAAATAGATTTATTTCATCTTGTGGATGGCCTAAGTTAAACATGAATGCTAGTAATTTAGGATGGTCTATGGATCCAAGATTATTTTTGAGGTCTACGTGTTATATGTAAATGTCTTTATTTGTAAGTCTTGCATCATCTAATGTACATATAATAGTTGTAGTTGTTTAATCTTACATGTTTCTTGTCAAAAATCTTCTTGGCATGGCTATTATATATGGAGTATTTGGTGTTCTTCACCATAACTAGCTAGTAGTGCTTAGAGTATGCTTGTAAATAATTTGTAAATGGTATTAGCAAGAGTGATGGGTTAGTAGTGAGTGAGATATATAGGGTCTAGTTTCTTGTATGAGAAAATGGTGGTGCTAACTTTCCAAGATTGGAAATTTTGTTGTTGTTAGTAATATTTGTAGAAAATTATATACAATAGATCATAAGGTCTTAATATTCGTATGAGAAATTGGACATACAACTAAAGCTTTTGAGAATGTTAGAGTTGTATTTGTTTAAGTGGATGAAGGGATGGATTTTTTTTTTTTTATTGTATGCGAGGTCAAATTATGAATTGTTGGTCCTTTGTACAGCCTACCAAGAGTGGTTTGAGACTTTAGGACCAACTAGTGCAAACCAATTTGTTTATAATACACACACAATCCTAGTCTATATCAAACACTTCTTTATTGACATGGAGTTCTTGATATTTGGTCATTTTATCTCTTGAATTGAAATCACTATGAATTTTGAAAGCCAAAAGTTGAGCGTGACCCATGACCAATATCTAGAGTCATTCAATTCCGAGCATTGAAGAACTACTTTCTTTCTAATTTCTTGCTCACTTATTTGTCATGAATTTATTGGTCCAAACCTTGAATAAACCAAAAACATGCATTCCAAGGAGAAAATGGAAATTTGTTCTAACCTTGGTTGGAAATACGGCACTGTTTTGATTGGTGATGGCGCACCGGTTAGTAAAGGGTCCTTCTACCATAGTTTCAATGGCAAAAATGTTCTCAATAAAAATAAGTATTTTTTTTTGTTCTTATTTGTATATTTTTAAAATTGAGTTCAAAAAATGATCTCTCATCATGGCCTTTCAAATAAAACTTCTCATAACTTTCACTTCAATGTTCAAAAATGTAGGGTTCAATTGTTTTGGAGTGTGTATCAATCTATACATTGAATTAATATTATTTAATTTTTTTTATCGGATGTATGTTTAGCTACCCAATTTGATTTGGAATTGAAAATAAACCTTATAAYTTTTGCAGTATTCATTGGAATGACAAGCTTCACATCTAGATTAAGATGATTAGCACCCGTGCTAATCATTGCATGCAAAAATTCTAAATTCTAGTCAATAGAGACTATCCAAGTCAAAAGATAAGACAAAAGAGTCTACTTTGGCTACTTGGTCCTTTTTAGGGATCAACCAAAGGTCTTCATAGACAACAGTGAACAAACTATATATGCCGTACCATATTGGCCTCCTAAAATATGAATTTATGTACTTAAATATCACAAGGCCTACACAATCATTGAAGTGATAATTCAACAATTATTATCTCTCATTTGCATGTCCTTTTAACATTTAAAACTCATATCCCTTTGGCACAAAAAATACAAGAACTTTGGGATCCTATTTTTTACCACATTTTGCCAATCCATCCAAGTGGGGGCTAAACATTCACCGAATATTTCTTATTGTGATAAAACATGAAATACAAATAGAAAAACATTTTTAAAAATAGTATTAACTCGCATCTCTATCATACAAGCTATAAGTGGGGACAAAAACTCAACCCTCGTTCTACACTACATAGTAAATTTAGGTTACCTTTATCCCAAGTAGGTTATTCTAYAAGCCAACAATGTTAACAAATATTTCTACATATACTTCCATTTGTACACATGGAGGTTCGTGAGTTTCAACTAAACCTACATGAACCCAATCAAGTAAACATAGGGCTCTCAAAACTCATATGTTAGATACATATGTTAGATACATATGTTAGATACATATGTTAGATAAAAATGTAACTTGATTAATGAAATAAACTACAATTCTTGCCATGCACCCACATTGTTACACTCACTATCACACATCAAATTCCTCAAGTGGCCAGTACAATCAAAGTTACTAGTTCTTTCAAAAGTTGAAAGTTCTTGCACTCACTTGTTGGTTATCACATGGTTTCCATACACATGAAAAGCAAAATCAGACTCGTAATATCTGAGTACCAAAACACATGAGGGATTATGAAATTGCTTTCCAAGAGATACTTCAGTGATTTCCGTGTACATTAAGTGAAATTCATCTCAAAGCACAAAAATATCACCAACTAACGAAAAATCCAAGAAACACATGAGAAAAGAACTACAGAATCCTTCAAAGACTACGCAAAATCCCAGAAGGAGATAATAAAGTTCAAGGATATTTCCATCAACTTGTCTAGATTTACCAAAAAATATATATAAAAGAATTGACGTAGCTGCGCAGGATTTAGAATCAAAACAGTAAGGGTGGGAACTCAAAAATACTTTGGTGCATGTGTTGCATATCAGAATGAAAGCACCGAGTGACGAAAGTTGTACACATCCAAAATTTATAGCCTATATGCCATATTTAACTACTTTTGGACTTTGCAAAGTCCAAAATTGGTAAAGGGACATCTAAGACAATTGTAGACTTCGACTTCTGTAGATTTTATGAATCTAGAAATGATATAGATTTTGGACTAGGCGGTTTGACAAATGTACAACATGTTTAGAAATTAGATATCTATGCCATCAGGAGATCTCCGGATGGACAAAGTCCAAAATTCCATTAAAAGTCCAAAAGTAGTTAAATATGGCATCTATTCTAAAGACATATTATTGTTTACAAGAATCCTGACTTGCCTGAACAACTCAATGCATGAAAACAAGACACTAGACGTTTGAACAAAAAATTGATATCTACAAGGGCACGTACTTCTCATACATCTTCAGTTACTAGGCAAGCACATGGACGATGGGGCTCCTGCCCAGGCCACGGCACTATCTCCCCGTGCATTCAGAACAAGATAACAAAAGTCCCACAAAAGTGGGACCCTACAAAAATGAAACTCCCTTTCCAAAATTTAGAGAGCCTACTCCACTGATGGCGAACTCAACACCTCCATCGATGTTGGCAACCTCGATAGGGCTTTGTAGTCCACTTCCACAACATACTGCTCCATTTTTGCCACCAGGGTTTCCTGATCTCGGTTCAGCTGCGTGCACTTTGAACCATTTTTATCACGCCAAGTCTGAAACCCGGTTTTATCGTAATATACTGAAGGCACACACGAAAGTAACTCGTACTTATTCAATTCCAGAACGTCGTCCACGTTCTTCAACCCTTGAAGTTTGTAACCGTGGTTCTGACCACCCTTCCGTTTGAAGATTTGCACCAATCTAGGTACACCGACGCTCAAATCTGGAACGATAACTGCATCGACGCTCTCAAAATTGCGGCTCGTAGGCTTGCAATACTGTGAATGGTCTATGTTTTTCAACTCCTCTAACTCCTCAAAATTTGAAGAATCCAGTTCACCCAAGACAAGATTCGGCAAAGCCTCCGCAGGCGATCCTTCCAATACCCTCTTCCTCTTGAAGGTTCCACCCCGTCTCAATATCTCATGAGCAGCGGCCTCATACATACCTCCGACTACAGGCCCAAACGACGGAGCGTCCCAAAAGTCGGATATATACTTGACAATTGTTTGGGGCATATTCGAACGAAGATGATTCCAAACGGAAATCTGTGCTTTGGAGGACGCAAAAGTGTATATGTACTTCTCATAGTTGCACACTCCATCCACATTTTCCACACACATGTGGATAATCTCGTCGCTGAACCCTTGCTGAAAGGTGCCAAGCAAAAGCTCCGAGCACCGATAAACACTCAACTGTTCAATGGCCACCTGAAAAAGTTGACGGCCTTCCTTTATTTTGCAATTCCTCAGTACATATCGAGGCACTCCTCCCAGTAACTCGAAACTTGCCTGCACCTCCTTCTTGACAGGCACACCCATAGTTGCATACGACTCCCGGTACTGGCTAAAGTCATCACAAAACTGGTCCATCTCCTTCAATGTCCACACAGGAAGATACAACCGCGTGGCAGTGTTACGCTTGAGAAACTCGGTATAATCGCTTGGATTGGTTGAACAGGCTAGCAAAATATGGCAATCAAAAGTCATCCTATGTGACTGCATGCCATCCAATATAAGCCAAGCATGAGGATCATCTACCACGGAACAAATGGCTTTGTCGCAATAATTCCCGAACGGACCCGAGGCAGTTGACTCGTATTTCCAAATGTCATGAAAATTAGTGCATATGAAAGATATTCCTAGTCCCCACCTACCATTAAAATTTCAGACCAAATTATGAAAATCTCTAGTCACATGTACCTACCCAAAATTGCTATGTTGCTAAAAATAGCAAGCTGGTCCTTTAGGGGTTAAAACTTGAAACTTTTTTGGCGATTTCATCCATGATTTTGCTATCTATGTTTTAAGGGCTTGGTGCGAGGTCCATCATTTTGGTGCAAATTGACGACAAATCGCCTAAAACAACACATTGATCCACACAAGTTAAAAACCCTTGAAGGCCCAAGGCCATTTTTTGTGAAAAAACACTCAAAATTGTTATTTCTATAATAAAGAGTAAAAAAAATAGGAAATTGTTTTTCTTGCACATCTAATCAAAGGATCTTACACCTAACTAGTATGAAGATGTGTGGAAAAAATTTGAGAATTTTTGGAGTTTGGACCCATAGATTGCAAGATATTTGCGTTTAAAGTGAAAAAAACAAGTTCTCCAACACATTGCTATACTAGATTAATTGACTTTGAACCTTCTTAACTTTAATGTTTTATACTGCAAAGTCTTGAGCTTTAGATCTTTATGTTGGAGTATTATGTAGAAAATCTTGGAGGCAGCAGGCAAGATTAAAAAACTTCTTTCTTTCTTTGAGGTACTCATTCGTCTTTCCATATGTCTCTTCAAGGGAAGTTGCTCTTCATCACACGAATTGTTGTTTTGCTTGAGTGCCATTTCTTATTAAAACGATGAAATTAGGGAATCAAAAAAAGGTGTGATGTATTTTAATTGATGCTTTAAAACCATTTTTTTTATGATGTTGTGATGGAAATAGTAGAAAATGAATTTAATATAGCTTTAATTCATGCCTACTAAATATTACTTTGCATTGTTTGTAGTCACTACTATTATGTTGCAAGAGTTTGTTTATGAAGTCCATACTAATGAAGTTTATGAATGATATTGCTTTTGATGCAATGGCAAGGAAATGAATTACATACGAAATTGATGCATGTTGGGAAATGAATGACAAACTACTTGACTTCATGCTTGCATATGATTGTGGTTGGACATCAATTATGTTCAATCCCTTTCTATTTAGGGTAGAAAATTAGATTTTGAAATTGCTCTAATTCATTCTAAAAAACAATTCGTTTGGATGTAGAGTGTAAATATCATAGAGTTCATATTGTCTCTAGGGTCATGGTTGAAAAGCATATTACGGTTATTTGCTCTTTGAGAGAAGTCATCTTAATCCCTAAATCATTTTTACTATATTTTCACAAAATACACTTGAGAATTGCCATTTGTGATACATGTACCAAATTTTAGAATTTTTTAATACATATAACCATAGGATCTTCTAGTACGCTAGTTTGAAAAGATGTAGAATTTTTTTTTTAATTTCACCTTGTAGACTCCAAAATATTGGCATTTGAAATGACAAAAATCATTTTTGAAGCCTTGCAAAAAAATCGAGTAGCTGTACTTCACAAGGTAACATTTGTATGAAAAATAACTCAAATTGGCGGTCATCCTTTGGATTTTGTCTTTTAAGGCAACTTAGCTACATGCTTGAAAAATTCCAAATCATTTGAAACCCTACAACACAAAGAAAAAAATAGAAAGAAATAGAAAATGATTCAAAATACTAAAAAATAATAATTTTTTTAATTTTTTGGAGAATTTTTTGAATTTTTTTACTATTTTAAAAAAATATCACATCAAAGTATTCATTTTCTTGGTATTTTTCATCACTCTTTGAGTCTGCATAACTTTTGGAAATAAATTTTCCTAGGTCTAAATTTTCACACATGTAATTTTTTGAATGCTTTACAAATTATCCATATTTTATTTCATTTTTGAAAATTTTATTCCAAAAATCATAGTACTCGAGTACTAGGGCCATTTTGACCCAAAAACGATAGGTGTTTCTTGCAACTACCCATATCTAGTGTTGGTATAGATTTCAAAAATCTAAGTCAAGTATAGAATCCAGAAATATCTAACGGTTTTAGATTTCAGACTGCGCGGTCTGAACTATAGAAAGTGCCAAAATAACATAATATCGTCAATTTTTTGAAATTCACCATAACGGCCCTCTGAATGCCTCCCTTCCTCTAATGCAAAACCCCTCTCCAAACCGGAGCCTTTCCTTTACAAGTAAACCACTCTCACTGACTCCTGGTTGTTCCAAACATTTGGTAAGGCAGTCGACGTGAGCATAATCCAACACATCAACCATTGGTCAACAAGAGGAGCCCACTGTTCAGTTTCTCTCGCAAGTCGCAACAGCTGCCTTTCTCCCAAGGTCTCAACAAAAGTCACACTGTCTAGAGTAGAGGACAGTAGAGTAGAGTTGTGGCCAAGGACTGACACCGCTGTTTTGTAATTCTGTGGACGGAGTTTGGCACTTCACGGTGCCACCTGTTTTCACTTTGTTTTCTATTTGGGTTTTAATTTGAAGGGGGCCGGCCTTGCCCCCTCGCGCCGCCTTTCATGGCGTTCACGAGAGTTTCGGCCAAGCCWCCATTCCAGTCGGACGTTGTCCTCAGTAAATTTAACACTGCCGGCAATCCATTACTAGTACAGTTCCAACTTCCAAGAAGCCCACCCACCCATGAAGTCAGTCAGTTAGTCACTGGGAGCGGCACCGATTAAAGCAAGTGAAGTTACAAGAAACAGTACGTGCCAGGATGCTTCCGCTGTGGCCAACGGTCACCCCAAAAGCGCGTACGTTGTGGAGGAGCCGATCGATCGAGGATCAGGATCGGAGTCCCAGCTAGAATCGGCAACACAAAGATCGACGCTCTCTTGTAAATGGAAATGGTAGATCGATACCATTTGCCACTACGATTAGTAGCTAGAAGCTATGAACTCGTATATATATATATATATATATGACCGGCGACCTAGAAACGGTCTATGTACAGGGTATAGTATCGATCCCAAAACGTGGAACTGCGTGTCTAGACAATTATCACGTGCTTTGTAAAACAAGGACCGGTCGGAGATCCACAACTTTCGGATCGGAGGATGGTCGTCGTCGTCGATCAACGATCATCGGGTCATCCGCTCCGCACAGAAAACAGCATGCATCTTCTAGCTTACAATGGATTTCATGAAGCAGCAGGGCAAGAAGGCAAGCATGGTTTGCGGAACATCCAACTAACTCTTCTAATTAATCAATTCATTGCAGGCGCAGTAATTAGTAGTATAAGATATATTAATGAGCCACCAGTTGAATTAMGAGGATGGGCGAACCACCCAAATTACTAAGCGTAAGAGCGCAAAGAAAACCACAGCTGTGGCGGATGAGGAAGAAAGAAGTAACCGACTATCTGGGGTGATAAGGAACTATATTATGTACTGTAGATGCTCTTCCTAAATTTCGTGAGCACTGTGCATCGGAGGCAAGCAACTCCGTATCTTCCTCGATCTCGCCTGTGTCTACAGCAATACAAACCAGGGACTCAGGCTCGGTGGTGGATATGGTACGTGTTACGTGGCTAGAGCGACCACATAGTCGTTTTAAAATCGTTCTCTTCAGTGTTCTGAAAAGCACTAGGTAATTCAAAAGCAGGGAGGATTATGGGAAATGACCGCAGGTAAGGACCTACTGAACCACGGGAATGGCAAGCGACGCGCTGACGTGCGATTGTCCTCCTTGCTTTTGTATTTCCGGACGTAATCTCAATGCAAGTCACTTTGAGCCATTGGATCTTCATAACGTACGTTRTATAGCCCTCGCCGGAGCACACCCTGTACACTCCAGCAACACTGTAGAGAATTAATTATAAAATAGTCCAACTCTAGCTCCAACCCTCGTTGCTTGCTTACTGTAAGATCAATGTGGTAGTCGAACAGAAAAGCTTGCAAGGAAAAAGTGAAGTTGAGCATGCGTGTAGAGGTCAAATAGTCTCTCAATGCAAGTCATTGTTGCTACTTGGTGGAGAGTTAATTATGCTACCTGCTAAGAAGTTAATGCTCTCTAGCATTGTCAGTATTAATCTCTCTCGTCTTGTCCAATGATCTCTTGGCATATTTGCAAGAAGAGGCTGCATTAAGATTATGTGCCAAAAGTGACCCTAGTTTCATTTTATTTTGCATGGACAAGAATTTTTCTCCTATTCCTAAGGCCACCAAGTGTCATCACTGTAGTAAAGCAACCAAATGTCAGAGCATTGGTCAACAAGTAGGGTAGGACATTTTGAAATCGCTCATCTAAAGGTTGGTCCGCCTTTTTCATGTATTTCTTTTGATGGGAATATTTTTAGCATATTTTTCAGACAGAGAGAAATAGATTATGGTTGTAACACAAGTTGTTTTGTGTTTTTTGAAGCATTTTTGAATTACTTATGAATTTTCAAACAAGATGAGTCATAAGTTCCTATTTATGACCCTAGGCCTTCCATTAACAGTTCACTTGCACCTTCTAGAGAGAAATGGGAAAGCAAAGAGAATGATTGGCTCTTGCAATAATTTATTATTTTTTCATCGATCCATTCAATGACTACATATGGTCCATTTAAAAACCATCTCACGTTCATTCCAAGAGAGTCTACATGGGCGGTTCTAAATGCCTACTGGCTTTCAGAGCATCCTACCTTAGTTGTGTTTTATTGGAGGAAAGTTGTAGGAAACTGAAATATACTGCATGACAGTCAAGATATTCACACAAACTAAAACGCCATTTGCAGTTAGAAATGCTGTCCTTTTTCTAACTCACTAGGGCTCTGGACATAGAGTGGCTTCCAGAAGGCTGACAGCCTTCTGCAGACTCCAAATTCTATCTGATGACTGCCCGATGCGCAGGAAGTGCATGTACGTCTGAACAAACATGAGGTGAATGATAACCATGCTCACTTCCCATCGAAAATTGACATCTCTGACCGACATTTTCGCAAGGTCATAGAAATATCCTACTTTCAATTCCTGACTGAGTCTCTTGAGGAAGACCAGGGCATTAATTTTCTAAACCGCATGTACCTAGAATCGCTTCAAAACCCTAGCTTCTACTGTGCTGGGATTGGGTTTGTTTCCGAAGGTGGCACTTGTGATGGAGCTCATAGTAAAAGAAAAATTAGTAATATCACTTAATATGGATTGAAAGATTATAATGTTTGATTGTAAGGGCGTTAAATCAACAAAAGTGAATTATAGTCTTTCAATCCTCTTTTCACATGTCAAATCTAAAATTGAGGTCACCAAAAAAATATGAGGTTAAACAGGCATAACCCTAATTAATTTAGGGCTTCTCAAAATCTACTCTACAATATTTTTACACGAATTTCTAATGCAATTTTTTTTCTTGAAGATGTAGTATAATTGAGGCTCATTTCCAACAACCCTCAACACTACCTAGAAAATGAAGATTTGTAATGAACAATTGAACACCCTAACTTGCAAAAAATCTTGATTAGAAGAATCATAATGAATCATTCATATGGCAAATTTCATTAAATTGGCGGTATTCAATGTGCCATATTCAGACCGCGCGGTTTGAAATGTGAAGTGAAATCTAGGACTGGTATAGAAATTTTGAAACATCTGCGACATATGTAAAAATCTAAAACTAGACTTCAAAGACACATCTTCTAAAAATAACAATACTAAAAATAATAACTTTGCAAGGTCTTGTTTAACTTCAAAGTTTTGTCAACATCAGAATTTGGTAACTTGGGCATTGAGGAATTGAAATGGAGGATTGCACAATGTTCACTTTGTGGAATCCATGAACCAAAAAACAGAATAACGTAGAATAAATCGAGGAAGCTCCCGACTGTACCCCGACTGTTAGCCTCCGAAAAGCATCAAATTTAGAAGTGGGAGGGTTACATGATAACCATTGCTAGAATGTTCAGTTAAATTGTAACAGAGAGATTACTTATTAAAAGACTCAATAAAAGACTCAATTACTTTGAGTGACCGACTGACCGCCCACCATTCCAAGTCTGCAGAAAGCAGCTGTCGCTGCACGAGCTGTTGCCAGGGATCGTCGTATTCAAACATGTCCGCTCTTCCTCGCCACGTGACCCGCCTTACTAGAGCAGCTCCACCGCAAGCTTCAGTTTGAGAAGGAACGTGAAAAAATGGTTCAGTAGGTTGTAGACTTGTCGAAGCGTCTCCGCTCATCCTTCCGCTGCAGTTGTCGTCGCAGTCACGTGCGTTTGACTTGRAGTTTTGGGGTGGATTACATCCCTATCTTCCTTTGACGACGCGGGTCGGTCAATGGATAACTCCAGAGACAACCCACAACATTCCTTTTTCTCACATTTAATTTACGCCGGAGCAGACTTAGTAAGGCCCTGATATGAGTCAATTCACGGCAACGCTTACGTCGWCCCGCCTTGCTCTAGCTAGCTCAAGAGGATGGTACGTGGGCAACCGGAATCCCAGCTGCCCCACTTCACAATTGGAAGCAGGCTGCTTCAGCTCAATCAAATTCGAAAATACGACAGTAAGAGATCACCCACAAGAGAGCGCGCGCTCCGCATGAAAATTTCCACCCCGTCTCTGTAATTCAACATTCGCGCAACATTTCAACGAGCTTGTGAATAACAGAAGCTGAACAATAGATAGATGCTCTAATAAGTTAAGATATTGTAGTTGCAGAACTTCCAACATGCATTACTAGAGGTCTACAGACAGACATGATGTGTTAAGTTAGTCAGCAAATCACAGAAAAAGAGAAAAATATACAGACCTGCTAGCTAGAGCGACGAATAAGTCAGTATCCCACACGATTCATAATTTTTTACATTTTATTTATTCTTTAAATCAAAATTACGATGAATTTTTTCATGAAGATTCCAGATGTTTTGTCCTGTTCTCTCTATTCTCGATAGATAAGCAAACCTATGGCGAATTTAGTTAAAATGGCGATATTCCATTATTTTGGGGTTTTCACAGTTGAGACCRCCCAATCTGAAATCTAAACCTGTCATAGATTTTTGGAATCTATACCCATATTAGACTTCTAAAATCTATAATCAAACTGAGGATGCAAGTTGAGTTTTTTAGAGCTCACTTTTTCCTAAGTTTTTAATTCTATAAAAAAAAATAAGTGCATGGTCCAAAAATATGGAGACTCCCGTAATCCATACAATGAACCCTTCAAAAAAAAGGTCAGTAAGTAACTAAAAACATATTAGAGAGACTTCAAACAAACAGAGACTTTGTTGGAAGTTTCCTCAAGACCCCTCATCACGGATTCTTCTTGATCTCAATTGCAGTGGCCTTTTATATCAAGGTTGTGCCAAAATAAGTTAAGGATGCAAGGAATCTTTAGTTTTCCATGTATTTGAATTTTTTTCAAGTTCACAAGGATATTCATTGAAGATGCAAATTGAGGATGGAGGGATTTCAATTTGATCTTTTGTTGTATGATTAATATTCAATTTTCTTTGCCAGTATTGCTTCCATRTTCAAATTAATCATAAAGTATGTGCAATGTGGGATGGGCATCTGGAGCTTGGGAAAATCACAAGATGAAACTCCTTGGAACACCCAACTATTAAGGTCTAATGGAGTTTAATGTCATGTTTTTTTTTTCCTATTCTTACTTAAACCTTCCTCTGATATCTGGTTAGATGCTTAAGGCAAACTTTACAATTTATTAACTCTATTAGTACTAATTTAACTACATATTATTTGACACTGAGTATCATTGTGCTTTGTTAATTTCTTCTATTGTCTATTGTTATTTCATCCATCCAAAATATTTCTTCCAAAAATTAGTCTATTATTTGAAACAAATTCATCCATCTAATATATGATTCATCCAAAAATCTGGCATCCATATATCCTAATTTCATCTGCCCAATATAATTCACCTCAAAAGTTATCATCCAAATAACATAACTCCATCCATCCAAAAAATAAGTCATTCAAAACTTTTGTCATTCATCCATCAAAATCTTATGTCATCCAAGAATTTGACATAAGTCATAAGTTCATCCAGAGTCAGTTGAAATCATAAAATACCGGGGATAAAGTTACTTGGAGACTTGGGAGTATTTAAAATTACCCCCAATTGTAGTGTATACTAAGGGAGAGGCACCCAATGCCAACCGTGTACCCAATGCCATCCAAATCTGCAGAACATAATCATTTCAGGCTGTAAATGTTGGTAGGCGGTACATGGCTTATTTCTTTGACCTAAAATAATAAGCAATCTACGGTCCCACTACATTTATGTTCTAGAATGAATGCCTGACGCAGATTTGGACGGCATTGGGTACACGGTTGGCATTGGGTGCCTCTCCCTTATATAGTGAAATTAAGTTGCCTTTACAATTAGGTTGCCTTACCTCAAGAAAGTTGCTCTACAAGCCATCAAAGTCAACAAACATTTTTTATAAATACTTCCATTTGTACATGGAGGTTCATGAGTTCTAACTACACCAATATCTAATTTAAAAGTAGTGCACAAACCCTAAATATTTTTATAGTGTGGAATGTTGAGAAATTAGTGAGGAGCAACCTAATTTCACTATTTATAGTGTAGTTTACGGAACTTTATCCTCCAAGTATCACCTCCTGGTCTATACTTGTTGAATCAAACCATTGGCCAAGGAGGATTGATCACCCTTATTGCCCCATTTTTCACCCCTAAGAAAACATTTTTTATTTATTTTTTATTTGTCATATGATAAAAATTTTAAATTTTGAATCAATCATATTTGCAATCAGAGACCCCAAATTAGGGCTGGGGTGGATTGGCCCCTCGCTCGGCCAAATACAAAATTGACGCAGCACAAAATTTACATTTATCTTATAATAGGGCATTAAGAAGGTTACTTGTCCCCTAGATAATTTGGGTCCTCTGATTGCAAATATGAATTTGCAAATTTGCAAATTTCATCATACGTGGCAGATTAAAAAAAAACAATGTTTTCTGCAGGGGTAAAAAACGGTGGTCAATCAGTCCTCCGCCCCTGGCCTGTTGAACCATCATGTTCCAAAACTTTCTTCGCCGGCGCACAGAATTGCTTCATCTCGGCAGCGACACCAAGCCAGGGATTCCTCAAATTTTTCTTTTTCTGTAGCGCAAGTGATTATYTTACGCCGCAATTGCAGCRTCAACCTCAATATTCCCATGTTCACTGCAAATCTCACTCCGAGCCCTAATTCACATGTAGCAGGGGATTCAACGAAGCTTGCCATTCCATTGCTGCTGCTTGCTTGCTTCACGCAGAAAATATATTGCCGAGAGTGAGGGTGGATGATCGTTCGTTTCTAAAATTGAGATATCTGTTACCAAGTGCCAAAGCCGCGGGTGACATCGCTGTGTGCGCATGGATGAGTGGTTTAGGGTTTCGGTTCAAACTTGAATTCAAGGACTTGAGGGATTCATCATGAGATTGGTCTCGTTTGATGGCCGCATTACACCTTGCGGGTGCATCTTTTAGTGGAGGAATTAGCGGTGTGACTCCATTGATTGTGATTCATTGAATCAGGGTTTGGGCGCTACAGTGGATTCGAAGCTAGGACTTTGAGAGAATAGGCCTTTGGAATGTGGTGGATAATGAGTTGTGTGGATCAGGAGAGGTGGAGTATTGACTGTACCGAGGGGTTTTAAGAGGCACGCCATGAATACGACGGTTGAGGTGCGTGGAGAAACCATTAAAAATTTGAATATTTGATGTTCCTATGAGATTTTGACCCTTGCAGTCGGTTTGATTGGAGGAGAAGCGTCATTGACGCTGTAGAAGCTCATGGACTGTCCGAATCAGGTCCGCAGGAGTAGGAATTTGCTCGATGCTAATGGTGTCTAAATGGGGGAAGATTTAGGTCTACAGCAGAGTGCGTCCATGAATGCTGAGTACCGTGATGCATTTGAATTGCTACCGAATTCTCTGGCTTGCCGCAGTTCGTGGATGCCCTAAAACTCTGAGAGATCGACAGAGAATATGCACTGGGAATTTTTATAAGTTTTTCTGTGTGAATTTCACGTGTAGGCGATGGAAATGATCATGTCAATTTTACTGTTGTTCCATCCGCAGGTGCACGTCGAGGAGCGAGATTAAATTTTTCAAGCATGTAACCAACTTGCTTGGAAGAATGAATCCAAAGAGTAACCACCATTTTAGATCATACAAATGTGACCTTGTGAAGTGCAACCGCCCGTTTCTTTGCAAGGCCAAAAAAATGATTTTGGTCAATTCAAACATTAATATCTTGTGACCTGCATGGCAAAATATTTTGAAAGTTTTTCCTCATTTTTTTAAACCAATATACTACAAGATATTACAGAAAATTCTGAAATTTTTTCCTCATCTTTTTAAACCAGTGTAGTACAAGATCCGACAGTTATATGTGTCAAAAAAATTCTAAAATATGGTGCTTATATTAGAAATGGAAGTTTTGGATTTTTTTTTGGTGAAAACATAGTCAAATCATTTAAGGGGTAAACCACATCTTAATCAACCTTAAACCATGCATGATTAGATGGAAACTTGGAGTTGTTATCTGACAATATCATCCAATTATTTGCCCAAGGTACATYACTTATACACTCTACAAAATACTTTGCCAAATTGGATGGATGAGTGACAGCATTTGGGGGGTATTGTAGATGGGCAGAATTGGGTGAGTGACGGTATTGGACTAAGGGTCCGTTCCCACTTGAGCTTAGATGACACCGCACGTTTTACTTAAACCAATGGGTCGTCTTGAACTAGAAGAGCATTTGCACTGTATCAATTGAACTTTGGCTTCGGAGAACTAGGGTTTCCTGTATTGTGTGTTTCAAAGTGGTCGTTCACGCAGGCAGGGATTCTATCGTCAGTGCTTTCTTGCACAAGAATAAGTTGCTGAGCATCCACCTGCATCATGTGTTTTGTTTTCAAGTGGACGATGTGAAAGTCATTTGAGTGCATGTAGACTTCCGCATCAAAATTACTCAAAATTCACATGTTGGTGGCCAGCAAGAAGGTAGTGACTGAACACAACGAATACCGTGCATGTACATTCCACAAATTCAGCAATTCTCTAAAGATTCACAAGCTAATGAGATGGTCACCTTCTAGCATCGGCCGTGAAAACTTGGAAGCATTGTCGATTTCAAACAGCTTGACAGAAGCATTGGACGTTTGCACCTTGAGAGACTRCTTTAAGAAATTACCACCTTCACTACTTGCAGCTAAGCTCTTACCAAACCACATGATGACTGCCCATGTAGGTTCGGTAATTACAAAACACCTCTGGTGTGGACGCTCTTCTTGTTCCACTCCCATCACTAGCCTACCACTACTGCCTTAACACCAAGTGGGAACAGACCATAATTGCCTACATATCCCATAATGCTCTCGAGCATTATCTAATCCATAATTTCAGACTTCAAGCTAAGCTACATATTTCTTACACAACCCCATCAAGTTTTGACTTTGAATATTTACCCAYTTTTTACAGAAAATAAACGGTATGCTAATCAGGATTCCAAACATGTATGGTCCAACTCAGCTAGGGCACTATAACCGTTTCTCCAGAGACTGCAGGCAGGCCATTCATGCACCAAACACAGCAAGTGCCCAAGAAGCTCACACTAACAAGCCTTAGAGCATCCCCATAGCAACTCTTCAAGGGGGCAAACTCCCTCAATTGGAGAGCCAAACCAAAAAAAACCCCACGGCACGCACGCCAAGCAAAAAAAAATGAGAGGCCACTTCAAAAAGTGAAGAGGGCACTTGCAAATTGTGGGTCTTGGGCTCGTCGTGCTATGTGGTGTGGTGAGATTTTTCCCCAACTTTCAAGGCATTGAGTGTCCATGGGTATGAGGTGGCCGGGAGGGAGTGGTTGACATTGGAGGTGCCATAATGACAATGAATGTCATTCTCTTGGGCTACGTGCTTGGTGAGTCCCACAGTGGGGTAAACTAAAAATGCACATGCCCTCCTTTCCTTGAACCCACGCCAAACTCCCTTTTTTCTCCATGTGGCACCTAGTCTGGGGAGTCCGGCGTGGGGATGCTCTTAGGGCCGGTGAAGCCCAACGATCAACGGTGAAATGGCATAACATTCTTAACCTTCATGGGGGGGCCCTTTTGCTCCTCAAAATCTAGTCCCCCCAGCAACCAATCAGCATGTCCAAGTCTGACAGCCCACTCTCTTCCAACGACGCCAACCAATGAAATTGCTTCTATTATAACCTTAATCCTCCTCCCAGGTATATAGCGCAGGATTATACCTCCACCTAGGGGGAGGATATACACCCAGTTAAGAATCTTATGCATGGAAGTCCTGTTTTTTTAGAACTCCTATTCCACAAACTGATTTTGTGGAATGGGAGTCCTGTTTTTCTGGAATTTCCATTCCACCGCTCAACCGATCGGTGGGCTTCACCTGACCCTGAGTCCCTGACTCCACATGGAAGCTAGCCCTAAACGTACTCATCATCATCAAATGAGGAAAGGAAGGACCTTCGGAAAAAGGATTAAAAAGTACATCGTAACATACGATACCAAGAAGGCATGGTTCACACTATAAGCCAATGCAAGCTTTTAGTTGTGGCTGGGGTTTTGGCCGGGGAGGGATGCAATTATTATTATTWTTATTATTACTTCAGGCCGTCGGTGTTTGTCAAATGAAATAATAAGTTAACAAGTCATCATGCATGAATAATCTTTACCAAACAAGGTAATGAAAAAGAGGGGTGCAGCTGGTGGGCGGGCATGGGTTGGTTTCTGCACCTGTTTCATAGTCCCTCATTCAATACTACATTACCCTTTGTGATACTTTGCTTGGGAAGTGGCGAATGGGGGAGTAGTATTTGTATCATACTGAAAAGTGGAAAAAAAAAAAGAGGAAAAAAAAAAACTTTTTCTAGCTCTGAGTCACCAGAGCGGCCCCTGGTGTAACTTAGCATTCTCAGGGCATGAGTATTGGATGATCTTGTAAAGTATTGGTTTATATGAATAATAGTTTTATTGTGGGTGGACGGTTTTTGGAATTTTTGGAATTGTTTTTCAATTCTTTTTGGGGGCCTTTTCAAGATTGGGACTAATAAGGTTATGACACATGTCTGGAAGAAATGAGTGGGAAAGTGGTTTTTGAATGATTAGAATTGCAAGACTCTAGACAGTGGAAATGGTTGCAAAGCACTTTTTTGACTCCCCATATTCATAGTAATTTCAATTTTGAGAGTAAAATTTTGAAAAAATTTGCAATCCCCATATTTCCTATCTTCCTACATGGGAAAAAATTTCCACCAACTTTTATGCGTCACCGTCTTCTCGAAAATAGGCTTAATCACTGGTGGTTCAACCTTATTTCACTATGATTTCTTTTGCAGAAGAGTTCAAAACCAGTTTACCCTTTTGGATGTGATCACTCACTTTTGACCAGGGAGTTTGTGGTCTAAAATGATCCAACTATTTTTATGTCAAAAACAACATTAAATGTAACATCAAATTCGTGATATAGTCTAGAAATGTGGTTTCAAAATTGAAAAATATTGGAGCTTCATAAAATAGATGTAGGCCTCTCTTTTTAGGATTAAAGTAAATAAGCCATAACCTGATGTTCATCCTAAGGATTTTAAATTTATTGTTGAATGCCAACAACAACACCCATTATACAGCCATTTTTGGATATAAATCAATTTTCATTCACATATTTGTACTTTATTTATTTCGTTTTGATGATTTTATCTAAATTTTAGCAATTATTATTTACCCTTTGGAGACAATTTTTTGACATAGATATAGGTCTATTTACATGATTTTTGGACCAGACTTTGAATTCTCAAGTTTTTTTTAAAAGTTAAATTTTGAGTTTCCACAAAATTTCACTATTATGGTAGTAGAAATTTAGTGCCACATACCTACCATAGTACCATAGTAATAGTTTTCACCAACCAAAAAATTATCCATTGTTTGGATGAATATGTGCATTTTTGATTTCCACTAGAAAATTTAAAGCTATTCGTGGTCTAGATCTTCACGGAGGGTTACTAAGTTCTAGTAGTGCCAAGTCAACCCTTTGAAAAGGCACGTAAGGTAGGAGGTCTATAAAGCATTTGGGCTCTAACAATGTACAAATAGTATGCATTTCGAGAGGTGGATATTCTTAGAGACCACTACATTTCAACTTAAAAAACTCATCTTTAATTCTACAAAGTTTAAAAAAATCATGAAATGACTTGGATTAGATGCCAATTTCATTTGTCTTTCAAGGAAAATTTACTGAAAAATAATTTATGAAGTCTAGCCTTCCCAAATTAATTTTCAAGTCTCAAGATAAAAACACCCCAAAGTAACATTTTCCGTTCTCATGAACACCTAAATAATGACCTTAACCCCTAAAGGCCAATCCGCTTGGGGGACAAAATAGATTTCAGGCAAGTTCCCATGACCTCAATTTTTAGTGAAACTTTTATAAACTTTCTCATAATTTAGTAAAACTTAAAAGCTTTATTAGAATATAATTTTTATTTCAATTGGTGCCCGGGAGCAAAAATTATACCACAAAAAGTCCAATTTTCAACTGAGCGGGCATAAATATAAATCCACAAAAACTTAAAATCAAAACTTTTAATTTGTTTTCCCTTATAGATTATATTTTGTCTGTGTGTGAAGCTTTGATTCATTCCATATGGATTAGTATTGTGAAAGTTATGAACGATCTTGTTTTTCAGGCAATTTGAGCATCTTCTTGAAAAAATAWSTCACAGGATTTAATTTTGAATGCAATTTCCACAATTTTTCATAAAGAATTGTTTTGACAAAGTTAAATTTTTTGCTAGAATAATGTCACCATTGGGATTATTGCGTTTCAATTCTATCTTAGAGCTATTAATGATTTAGTTTTTCTTTCAATCTTAGACCTACGTCAACTTAACAATTTTTTAAGAATTAAAATCAATTGGGATTTTTTTGAAACTTTTTACTTAGACTCTCATCTCAATTTTTTAACCAAAAAAGGTTTAAATGCAAAGTCTGTAGTACAAAAACAATTCACAAATGGAAGTTTAGGTCATCTAAAATTGGAAGCCAGTGTTCAAAAGAAAGTCTTTTTTAAACTTTGAAAGTCGATATGTTACAATATGTATGGTCAAACTTCATGAAAGTTTTACCATATGATCTTAGACAAGAAAAGTACAAGATCCTACGGTTAGATTCTTATAAAAGTATTGTTTTGTTTTCTTGGAAGAACACAACAAAAATGGCAGTTTTGAGTATTTTTTGACAGAAAAATGGCCTTTGGACATTTAAGGGTTAACCTCTAAAGGACCGTTTGTCCCTTCGGGGGACATGGTAGATTTTGGGCATGTACCTACAGTCTCAATTTTTGTCCTGATTTTTTGAAACTTTTTTTGATGATAGAAAAACTAATCAACTTCATGGGAGTATAATTTTTTTCTCAATCGGTGGTCGGGAACAAATGTCATGCCCAAAACAAGTCAACACAGGGGACAAGGGGGGAGAGGGGGCAACAAAACAATGTTTCAAAAACTTGAATTGTTTTTTTCAAATTTTTTTCCTCATAGTTTATATTTTTGTCTACATGAAAAACATTGATTCATTCCATTTGGATTTGGTGTGAGAAAGTTATGGACAATCTTGTTTTATGAAAATTGGAGCATCTTTATGAAAAAATACTTGTAGGATTCATTTCTGAATGCAATTTTTACAATTCTAAGAAACAAAATGTTCCACATTGTTTAGTTGTCTTGCTAGAACAATCTCACCATTGGGATTAGTGCATTTTAATTCCACCTTAGAGATATTAATAATTTAGATTTTCCTTCTATCTTGTATCTACTCCTATTTAACAATTTTTTAAAGAATTAAAATTAATTAAATTCCCCCCCCCCCCTCTACATTCTCAGTTCAATTCTCCACAAGAAAGATTTAAAGCTCAAAAGTCTATAGTGAAAAAAATTAAAGTTAAGAAGGTTCCAAGTCAAATAATCATTAGATGTTTTTTCAGCCCCGCAAGAGCCTGTTTCGGGGCTGAACCCCGAAACTGTTCCCTGCACAGGGAACCAGCGACTGCTGGTCTGAAATTTTGAATTTCAAAAAAAAAAAAAAAGTTCAGAAATCTTAGAAAGTATAAGAAATTGAAAACTATTTTTTTTTTAAATCAATTTTTTTTAAAATAATTAATAAATAAATAAACTAATTAATTAATTAGTATTATCTGACGTGGCAATCTCTGTGCCACGTCAAACTGCCTACATGGCAAAGTTCTCAAAGTTCCCAATGTGTTCCTACGGACCGGGAACTCGCAGTCTTGTAGACGGGCCAAAAAACATCTAATGCTAGTCCTGCATTGTGCTGCAAAAACTATTTTTTCACTTTAATCGCAATACCTTGCAATCTGTGCAGTCAAAAATTCTGAAATTTTTTCCACACATCCTCATACTAATTAGGTGTAAGATCCTATGGATAGATTTTCAGGAAAAAAAATTCAAATATTTTTTACTCTTTGCTATAGAAATGGTAGTTTTGAGTGTTTTTTCACAGTAAAAAGGCCTTGGTGCTTTAGGGGTTAAATGAAAAATTTGAAGGCTCAAACTTAGTCTACAACTTTTTCAAGTGGTTCAAGCATTTTCATGGTTCAAAGGTGTCCATTCAAGGCAGGTATAGGCTATCCACTATTTTCAACTTTGAAAATTTGTAAAAAACTATCAAAGTGTTGAAAAATGAGCAAAACCACTGATTGGGTTTCATTTCTTTTGAACTCACGAAGACTCTCATCGAGTTTTCCTTTGGTTGTTTGACCTTTGAGCCACCACAAAAAGTGTTGCTTTTAGGTGTTTCTACCTTAAATGAGCCGGCTTTATGAACCCCCTCCTTTTACTTTACTGCTGATCAAAATCAAGCCATCCTTTATGTCGAGAACAAAACAGACTGAAAGAACGCCTGCAATCAATTCCAAGGAACATCCTCCCGAGATTGTGATGCCTTTAATGATAACATGAGCTCAGCAAATTGATGCACTTCTGCAATTTCAACGGTTTCTGTATCTGGATTTGGCATGATATCATTTGGAAACTATTGGTTGTATTGCCCATAAAAAGTAGTCAAAGACAATGAAGGAAAAGAGCCAATGCAATGCATGTTTTTTTAAAGATTTTTGTATCCAAAGTAAGTTAAACCACTAGCACAAGTTATGAAAACTGAAGAAGAAGAAGAAAAAAGCAATTTTAAATTATTTTAAATTTTTGATTTAAAAAATCAAAAGGAGCTATTCTTTTACTCCTTGGAGTAATTTCAATGCAAAGAGTAGAAGAGGGAGTCAAGACTCATGTGACTGCCATTATTGTCGTTAATAACTTAATAGATAAAAAGAACCTTTGTGGTGATTTGTGGCTTGGTTGTGTGGAATTGGTGTGCGACCGAGCTTGCAAATGATATTGGACAATTCTAACTTAGGGGTCCATACCTATCATTGAGAAGTCTTTCCCGGAGTCAAACGCTCATGGCATTTTCCCTAAAAAAAATCATGATTCATTCCTGCCAACTAACATACATCTTTTTATTACTTTTGTAATATAACCTCATTTCTTTTTAATAAATAAAATTTACTGTTTGTGTAATTTACGAGGTGAATTTTTCTGCTAGCAAGCCCAAGCCCACAGAAAATACTGATGTGGCTCAGTGAGCACCAGCCAGCAAAAAAAAAGAAAAAGTGCAACCGTGCCCTCAAACTTTCTTGCAAACTCATAAACGACGAAAGTCTTCTTCTAAATGACAACACATCCATCAAAAGTTGACTCATTGAACCGTTTTGTGAATGAGAACTCTATCTGAAACTCGACATCATGGCACTTTTGAATTGGGTTTGCATAGTTTGAGCCATGGCTTTATAGAAATTTTTTCCTAAAATTAAAGGGACTTTGGAATTTCTGAAGGCACTTTTGTAGCAATGAGATATCTTAACCTTGAGAGACAAAACAATTATTAATATTGTCGGTCGAAAGTCCTTTGTAAAATAGAGTTTGTTAGGTTTTTTTGACTAGTGACGCCTCATGGGCATGGATAGCAAGGACTACACTTTGGTGCTTTATTTTTGAAAGTAGATTCCATGACATAGATCAATTTCATGAGAAAAAATAACGCTCACTATGAGAAAGGTTTGGGATTGGATGACAAAATTAAGGGGTTTATTTGAACTCCTTCATCTAATGAAATGTTTATCACTTTGATGTAATGTATTCTACATACTTAGTTAAAAAATGTGTCACATCAAATACTCCCCTTTGATGTAAATTCTTCTATATACTTAGTTGAGCACCAAACCACCAATTAGTTTTTCAAATTTTCAAATGGTAAAGTATATTGTCAAGAAAATTGAACAATTGAAACACTATGTATTTGTAGTGGTTTTGGGAGGACTAAGGTATACCTTTTGTTTTTATTTTCATCATAATCTCTATACTATAAGTCTTAGAAATCAATTATAGATTTATACTAAAGTTATTGTTCAAAATTCTCTAAGTTTTAAAAATAATTTTCCACTTACAACTGTCTTTTACATTTAATAAAGGCATATAGATATTTTAGGACTACAACTCAAGTTTTAGATATTTCTTTTCGAGTAGGTCATTACTATTTTCCATCCCAAAATACAATTTGAGATTCATTTTCAATAATTATAAGCAATGTTCTAGATGCCATTTCAATGTATTTGTGGAAAACATATAGGTACTCTATTTTTAAATTTAGATAGGGCCTCACTACAATGAATTACAATTTTTCAGGTGACAATTTTTGCAAAATGAGTTTTTATATTGGAAAAAAGAAATGATCCTTACAACCACTATAGACTCAAATTTATATGATTAGTGCAAGACACTTTTCAACATAAAAGTGCATCTTACAAACACCAATCACCTTAAATTTTAGTGCATAAATTTTAGTACATCCAAAACCACGGGACATCATGACACAATATACAATTTAAAGAACTTACCAACACTATTTGTGCCCAATTCACTCTATAAGTACTTTTCTTTTATTAAGAATCAAGAGTGCATTGCATATATTATGTAAAAATATGTATTTACATGTTGTTATGATGGATTTTGATGATGACAATAGAGAGAAAAGATATGTCACATTAAGGACATCATTTGAATAGGCTTCAAGGTGATGCCTTATCACTAGCATGTGTGAACAATCTACTTAGAAGATAGAGACACCTAAAAGCTTCATAATGTATGAAAAAGACTATCGGTTAAATTATATACTTTGTTCAACCGCCACGGGAAACCCTCCATATCGCCTCCACCCATATTTTGGCTGGTGGCTTTTCTTTGCTCCTTTCTTTAACCCTTGAACATCGATGAGGATGTTTTTGTGTTTGGCAAATGATAGAAAATTTTCATGTGTAGGACAGAAGTGAAACTATTCATCTTCGAAAATTTGTCTGAAAATGGGAGATCTTCTACAAAACTTTGACTTCCAATGAGTGCTTTTGGAGTTTTTGGAATATATGATTCCAACAGTATCCAAAAGTGAATTACCAGTCCATCTTTTGAAGATTGACCCCTAAAATTCTAAGGCCATTTTTTTGTCAAAAAACATTGAAAATTGCCATTTTTGCTGCATTCATCCAAAAAAACAATTTTTCTTCTTCTTAAAATCTAACCATAGGATCTTGTACTTCACTTGTTTTCGATCATGTGGTAAAAGTTTTATGAAGTTTGACCATATAGATTGGAAGATATTAGCATTCAAAGTTGAAAAAGAAAGCTTTTTTGAACAGTGGCCTACAATTTCAAATGACTTTAACCGCCATTTGTCAAAAGAAATTGTACTATAGACTTTGAATTAAAAAAATTTTATGTTGAAGAATTGAGTTGAAAGTCTAGAAATAAAATAAAATAAAATAAAATAAATTAATTAAAAAAAAAAAAAAAACTTGATTTTCATTCTTTAAACATTTGTCAAATAGAAGTAGGTCCAAAATTGAAAAAAAAACTAAATGGTTAATAACTCTAAGATGGAATTGAAACACAATAATCCCAATGGTGAGATTGCTCTAGAAAGTAAACTTCACCTTTTCCAAAAACAAATTGTGAAAAATCGTGAAATTGCATTCAGAAATGATCCTATAATTTATTTTTCTTCAAGAAGATACTTAAAGTGCCCAAAAAACAAGATTGTCCATAAATTTCTCATTACTAGTCCAAATAGAATGAATCAAAGCTTCTCATGTAGACAAAAATATATCATTTCAGAAAAATATATTTTAAATTTTAATTTTGAATTTTTGCAAAATTTCTTTTTCTCCCGGGCACCAATTGAAATAAAAATAATATTCCCACAAAGCTAATCAATTTTTTTACCTTATGAGAAAGTTTCAAAAAGTTTTATTAAAAATCAAGGTCACAGGAACCTGCCCGAAATCCAATTTCTCCCTCGAGAGGACAATGGGACTTTAGGGGTTAAACCTTTCTTGTATACAATAGAACCTCTCTTAGGACCTCYTTACATATATTGGTTTGCAAGGAAACTTCACAAGGAATGTTACATGAGAAAATAGTCTTGGCACTTTCATATGGACCTGTGGGTGGAGAAGAATACAATAAAAAACTCTCACATACTAGATTCTTTCAAGCTTCACTAGTCTCTACCAATGAGATTGTCCATCAATATTGGTGTAACTTCTCCTCCTTCTTTCCCGCTTGCCCACCCCGGCAAGACAATCGGTTGCTCTTTTTTTGTCTTATTGCTTGAATATGCATTGTACTTGCCCACCGGGAAAACATGTAAGTAAGTCTTTACAGACCCTCTCTTAGCCAACAAAACCTCTATAAACCAATATGTCAGACCGGTCCCGGATTGGGCCACATTACAAAGGTGGCGACTAAATTTGATCCTCTTCTTAAGGCCTTTTGCCATGTGAGTTGGGTTGGTGGAAAAAACACTAGAAAACAAGAAGTGAACACCAATTGTCTTGCCGGCCTCAGTGAGTGGAGAAGTCTGATTTCAAGGTTCACCGATATCAGTGCACAAGTCCGTTGGTACAAATTGGTGGAGAGTGGTGAAGTTGAAAGGAATCACTATGTCTGGCATTTTTACTCGATCTCTCCCCATCCACCCGGTCCACATAGCAGTACAATTTCTTATTTGACACTGTAGTTTCTTTGGGGAACATTGTCTGCCTGACTCACATGGTAGGAGACCTTTAGCCAATAAACCTTTGCAAGCCAATATGTCAGACTGGTCCTGGATCTGTTGAGTAAGAGCATCCCCATGGCAAGGCACCAATGGGCCTCAATACGGGCAATGGCCAAACCGTCTCTCGAAAATCATCCTACGGCACGAAGGCCAAGCAGAAAATGATAACCAACCACTTCAAAAAGTGAAGACGGCACGGGCAAATAGTGAGTCTTGGGCGCGGCTCGCTATGTAGTGTGGTGGTACTTTTACCCAACTTTCAAGGCATTGTGTGTGCATGGATATGAGGTGGGAGGGAGTGGTTGACATTACAGGTGCCATAATGACAATGAATCTCATTTTCTTGGGCTACATGTTTGATGAGTCCCACTGTGGGGCAAACTAAAAACACACATGCTCTCCTCTTCTTAAACCCACGCCAAAACCCGAGTTTTTGCATTTGGAGCCTTGTCTCGGGAGTCCGCTTGGGGTGGGGATGCTCTAAGGGAGGTTCTATTGCTTATATGAGTGGGTGTGGGTGTTTATCCATATTGAAATATAGAAAGCACTTTTATATTTCTTCTACAATGTGGAATGCATTGTCTCATTCTCCTTCCATCCTCACCAATGATTAGTGGAACTCTTCTTGTCTTCTTGTTCTTGTCTTCTAGTAAGCTTACATTGACTGCCCACCGAGCTCCACATGTAAACCCATCCTTACTTGCATTCTGTAATAATATTTTACTTTGTGAACAGTCCAAGCCCATAGTGGACTTTTTCTTTTTAATTTATTTTACTCTTGCAATGAAATCTCTTTCTTTTTCATTATATTTCCTCTACAAAAAAATCTCAACCGCCATGTGACGATTTTCTGCGGCCCCTTTTTGCTAGAAATGGAAAGAACTTTATACCATCAAAGTAGGAAAACCAATTGAATGCCCAGTTTTTCTTTGCCCAAACAAACATAAAATATTAATAAAAATATAAAGTAACTAACTCAATGGACTGACAGACTTCTCTTTTCCTTCTCTTCATCTGATGGGATGCTATACCGACCTACTTTTAAGCCTGGCTCAAATGATTAAAAACTTAAAAAAACAAACTCAAAATGGTCAGGTACATTGGGGGCTCCTTTGGGGGCAAGAAATCCGGTTCTCTTTGCTATTGGAGGATATCTACCTCTAAATGAGCACTGTGATTGGTTGGGAGTAAAAGTGGATAAATTCTTCACTTTATCACTTCCCCAATGACCTCATTTGTGTTAAAAACATTAAAAAATAAACACACCCGCCGCACACACGATGATCTAAAAAGGCTCTCAGCCAATCCATCGTTCAGAAACAAGCCACGTGTGTACTATCGATAGAATGAGTGTGGTGGACAAAGAGTTACCCAATTGGATTTTTTTTAATTTAAAGATTTTTTGAATTTGGGGGGCGGGGGGGGGGGGGGGCGGTAAATTTTTTTAAATTAAAATTATTATTATTTTGAACAAATTGCATTAAAACGAGAAACCAGGGCTAGATGGACAAGTCCATTGAACCCATCAATAGGACGTTTCTTCGGTAACTTAAAGGGGTCAATTGTGACGTGTGCAAACTCAAAGCCCATTCAAGGGTTATGATTGGTGGGCTAGATTTACCGGTAGCCCTAGCGGCAAGAATGATGCAAAAGGCTACTTCATGCAATGCCATTCACCGTACATTCATTTGTTATATGATATAATATGCAATTTAAAAAAAAAAAACTTTTTAAGTTCAAAATTCACATTCCAAGAAAAGGCAAACTTTGTTACCAATGTCCTACATTGTTGATTTTTTTTTTCTAAATTCAAATGCTACAATCTTGCAGAACGTACAATGGTCAATTTTGGGAAAAATTCTTTATATTCTAAATTTTTATCTTGATGTTTTTACCATTCATATTTCATAATAAAAATCTCTTGAGTGCTCAAGAAACCATCAAAAAACTGAGTATAGGACTATTGAATTACTCAACTTCCTTGTCTTACAACTAGGCTTAGAGTAAATTATACCCTTATTTGCTTATAAAATTTTGTATGCWTGTACCTAACAAAGTTTAGTACTCAAAGGTGTAGAGGCTCAATTGTAAGTAAAGCAAAAATCTCACTCTAAAGAGGCTTGAAGTCTATTGACCTTGTTTCAAACTTGGAAGGGCTTGGAGTTTTTTTGTTCATTTAGTTCAAATATTATAATCTTGCAATCTTCGTGGTCAAATAGGATGAATTATTTTTGCGGACATTGCTCAAATGATTTACGACGCTTTTGTGTCACTGAGGTTCTAAGAAAGTTATTAAATTTTAGTTTTGGTGAATATCCCCAAATTGGAATTTTTTGACAATCTCTTTTGAAAATACACCTTCCACAATTGCACTTATAGAGGTTGAATGATTAGTTGTAGATAGTTTAATCCTATACTATGATGAAAGGTTGAAATTGAAGGAGAGAATAGTGTATTTGTGTTGATGTTGTACTCCAGTGAGGGTATTTGGTTCCGCTTTCAACTGAATGTACCAAGATGGAAATTACATATTTGTTCTTTGCTTCTTTGCCAAATTTGGTTGTTTTTTTCTCAATTATTTTTTATTTTTTCATGCAAATGAAAGARATTTTCTGAAATACTTTTGAAATGTAATGGAAATCTCTTAAAGCATGGCTATCCAGGTGTGTCAGAAATGACACGCCAGAGTGGTTTGTGCGGGCCTTGAGCTACATGTAGGACTCAAGCCCCCAACCTTACGGGTAGTGACCCTATACTAAGCTCATGCCAATTTAAGAGCTCGGTGGCGGCTTATGCTACATCTTCCCTAGTTGTAAGTTGTTACCTACTATTGCACAGGATTTTGTTGGCATGTTGAAATAAAGATTGCAGACCTATTCTCCTCAATCCACAATTTTGTGTCATCAAGGAGACCCTTAGTTGTTGAGTGGCTAGTCTTTTTTTTTGAAGTGACCGTGATGTTAGGAGGTCCATGGTAAGATGTAAATTTCGCCAAGGACCCACTAGGAGGCATTGCTGCCATGCCCAAGGGCCATGTTCTTATGTTTTTGCCATTTTAATGCAAAATCAACATAATAAAAATTAAAAATGAAACAACATCCAATCCAATGACTTGAACGTCTACCATCAAGGTAGAAGGTCCTATAATGGAGCATCTAAGAGATGGGACTGAATTTTGGAGAGGTAAAACATCTTGAAGTATTTTTCAAGTAAATTTTCCTTAGGAGACAACTCAGACAAGTGGAATTGACATCTCACGCAAGTCGTTTCATATTTTTTGGAGCTTTGTGAATTTAGTTATAAAATTTTGAAGTTGAAGTGGCATAGGGCTCTGAAATGGAGCACCACCTAAAATGTACATGGGTTGTACACTGCTGAAGCCCATGAAAAAGAAACATGTACAAATTGTATACATTTAAGAAGGTGCTCCATTTAAGAGCCTGCTCAATTTTAGACCACAAATATAATCCACCAGTTTTTCTCTGTCCTGGTTCAGTTATTGGGTTCTCGAACTTTATTCTCCCTGATTCTATGATCCACCTATTAATGCAAAACATATATAAAACAATTTACACCAAGTTTCACCAAAAAAAACAAATAAAAAATCCGAAAGACATGCAGGGACGCACGGATATTCACGGCAAAAACAAACTTAAGGAATCTGTGGATGATTACCAGGACTAGCTGGAAAGTTCGGACACAGAGAATGGATGATAATCATTCAAAAGGAGAATGAAAAGCAGCTGGAACCATTCAAAAGGGAAACGAAAAGCAGCTGGAAATCATTCAAAAGGGAGACGAAAAGCAGCTGGAATTCATCCAAAAGGRAAACCGAAAAGCGGGAGCCAGGACACGAGAACGAAGGAGCCGGCGACGGAGGCTGTGCAGCAAGTTCGCGGTTCCGCGGCTGCGCAAGAACTCGCGCTCGCATAAATCATCAACCATCAATTTGCGTAAATCACCAGGGTGCAGTAACTCAATTTTCGCCGTCAAAAGACATTCAGTGTGACCTTCAAACACCTACAGTAGAGAAGGTAAGAATACGGAATTGCGACCCCCTGCCTCCCACCTTATTGCATCACACTGCGTACCCCATCTACATCTCAGAACGAAAATACATCTCAGAACGAAAATATAGATTCAAAAGATGTCACTTTCTCTTATTCTGTTTTTTTTGAAACACAAGGACGATTCCATTGATAGCACACTTTCTYTTATTCATGTGGCACAAATCTAGTAAGACAAGAATGACTCTCCTACATTTCAGTTCTGAAATAAACAAAGACGGGTGTACATAGTGACGATATCAGTTGGCGGTTACAATYAGAGAGGAGTAATTACCTTCCTGCATGCGCCAGAGTGTGCTCCACTGAGAGCCGCATCATTTTCCTTTTCTGTGAACGTTGGTTTTCTATTAAACGAAGAAACGAAGAAAAGAAAAGGAAGCACAAGATATAACCCGGAGTCCAAGTTTCGCTTCCTTTCCTTTCCTTTTCATCACCGCAAAATCCACAAATTGGACCTCCCGAAAAGGACCGTTTATCCTTTTTAGAAAATGATCATATCAGTTCTCACCCGCCCGCCTTGCCTGCGCCTCGGTTTCTTCTTGTGGATAACCTTGCGAATCAGCGACTGATCGACTGATTGCGGCCCTAATTTCATTGATGATGAGCCGGGTCCAACCAGCACCCGATGGACGACAAGCAAGCCAGCCAGCCAGCAATTGAGCAAGGCCTGGTGATCGAGGCGACGGACTACGTACTGACGTGGGGCCGGGGCCGCCACTCACTTCAACCGGCACTCATCACCATATCCTCCCTCAAACTCTTTATATACCGCCCTCCAATTGCCCATTTTCACTCATCGATCTCACCTGGACTCTTTCACTCACTGGAGCGCTTTCACTACGTACCGCCATCCGGTCCCCCTCCGTCCTGTGCATGCTGGCCACCTACTCGTCGCCAGCCGCCTTCCGAGCCGTTCCTTCCCTTCCGCTCCTCAAACTAGCTGCAGCAGTGGTGCTGGCCGGGCAGCAGCAGCTCCTCGCTGTACGCACGTACTCGAGCTAGCTCCTCTTCCCGATATCTGTAGCTCCTTCGTCCTTCTCCGTGTCGTCGGTGGCAGTGTAACGTAGTTGCGTACGTACAAGTAATGAGCCATTCATTTGCTTGTCCTCATGCTCTCGACTTCGACGCGCGCACCCTGCAAGCACGTCGCTAACTTCGGTAGTCGAGCAGTCTGTAGTAGCTTGTGTCCCGGGATACAAGTAGCTAGTGATTAAGTGACGGACCCATACCATCCCACGCAGTTCTACTATCACTGATATCGATCTACGTGCTAGGGTACTGATTTCTATCGAGCTCCTTCTGGCCATCCTCTCTCTCTCTCTCTCCGTCGACATGGAGATAATTTTTCTAGAGTCCACGGTTGAATGATTTAATCCGTGGCGATGTCCTGCTTAGGTGGAGGGGGTTTCTTCTACTTAAATAGGCAAGGATAGATAGTAGACGATACTGAATCTGTGGGCTCTCTGTCAGAATAGACGCTGGGCCGTACTTAGGATTAGCTAGAGATTAAAATTATTGGGAAACTCGTGGCCCGCTTGCGGGCTTGACGTACTGCCCGCCTACACTCGCGTCAGGAGTTTATTTTGGTGAAATTATTTATTTCATTCAGTTATTGTTGCAGTGACTGAGAAGGGTAGCTCCCGAGACCAACTCTAGAGTGGTACGAATCTACGGTGCGTCGAGCATCTGAAATATTATTAGCTCTGCTGCAATGTCATGTATCTGCATCTGCACCTGCACCTGAGTCAGTGACCGTGAAGCTCAGCTACCATGTTCGAATGGAAAGCTGGCGGGGACGCACAGACGCTGGTGCAGTGCTTATGCAGAGGCGTTACATTGCAGCTGCTGACCCATACACCCGCAATCAACCCGTCACCACACCGGCGACGCACTCATTGTCACGTACATTATTACATCTATACAACAAGTACTCCTGCATGTCGATTTCAGAGCTAGTTGCAACGTCAGGTCTCTGCATCTGCACCTGCACCAAAATGCAATTACAAGCTTGTGATGCAATTGTACAGTCATGCCCGGCCAGATTGTGGCAATGACTTGCATTCACATGCGCGCACCGCACCAACCCATGATACATATCCTAAAAGAATAAGTACCACCAAGTTCAATTCACAATTTTGGAGGATGGCGACCGACTTCAATTCATACCACTTCAGTACTTCACCACCATTTATTAATGTCACGTCAATCTCACTCCCCATTGGGTCAGCTGTACAGTGCTTCCGGCCAATACGAAGGGACGTGACTCTCAATCAAACTTTCCAGAATAGGATTGTATTGGCCGGACTGACATGTTATCCCCRTACCTCCAAAGTTGGACTCACAAGCTGCCTTTGGATTGGACCTGTGGAGCCTAGCTCTTCCAGGCTTCACAGGGGGAGTGCTACACGAGAAAAATAGTCTTGGCACTTTCATGTGGACTTGGTGGGTGGTGGGAGGAATATAATAAGAAAACTCACAAGTACTAGATTCTCCCAAGCTTCACTAGTCTCCACCAATGAGATTGTCCACCGATATTAGTGAAACTTCTCCTCTTTCTCCTTCTCCTTCTTTCCCGCTTGCCCGCCCAAGCAAGACAATGGGTTGCTCTTGTTTTGTCTTATTGCTAGAATATGCACTGTAGTTGCCCAGCAGGCCAGCATGTAAGCGCGCTCGCCCTTAGAGTTCTTCGATTTAGCGCTCATTCGATTAATTAATTAATATACTAGACAGATTACCCAATTAGTTAGCCTTGAATGCCTTCTTAGATCGATGGTCAGTAGGATTTTGCAATTCGGGTCTCAAAATCAGCGCTGCATATGTACGTACATGCATAGGTACCTGGTGGTGAGCTCTAGTATTTGTCGATCCAATTGACGCTCCCTAGCTATAGTTTGTGGGCTCAGATTRTTTCTATGAACTTTAAGACTTTACAAGTTACCCAGTGATCTATGCTTCGAAAGTCTCAATCGATCGACTTGGTCTTCGATCTTAACTTTCTGTTTGTGATCGAGCTGCCGGAGAGCTTCAATCCTTAATTTCTGCATATCTATACATCGATAGGCGCATGCGATTGTTCAACATGTCGACCACACATTGTGATAGTTAGCTAAAGTCTAGTGACTAGTAGACAGGATGTAACATTAATTCAAGACTAGCTTTTTGCATTGCTTGACCCCAACGATCGAGTCTTTTCGAGCTCACATTCCGATGTTGTCAATCAAGCTCGCTAGCTAGCTAGGGGGAGAGGACGACAAAGCTACTCGATTTGATCTACTGTACTATTCTGCAGGTAGTTAGACAATACTGATTTTTCATCTGATGTGTCTCATTCGTCGAAGTTAGATATGGATCCATTTGCATACCATTTGCCTAGCAGATGCGATTCACTGACCGGATCTGCTAGGCAAATGGTATGCAAATGGTCCGCCAAACTAGGAAAATTGCAGGTTTAAAAGAACYGGTCAGAATTTAGCTATCTTCTGAATGCAATGACTGAACCAGATTGCTGCAACCAGTTTGGGCTTTGTTGATATCCTTCACTCACGGACTTTCCTGTTATAGACCACTGGTGTCTAATAATCATAATCTCAGTGAGCACTTCCAAAACCGGTTAGGTCGGCACTTTTGATGTCGACTTGAATTTCGTTGATTTGTCACAGTTCCATGAAAATGGCGTAGTGGACCACAAAAGAAAGCTAATGAAATGATTTTTTTTTTGTGTGTGTGTGTGTGGGGGGGCTGAGATTTACTAGCTTGAAAATCGTAGATTAGCGCTGTGCAATCTACTGTATGAAATATCGTCAATTTGGTTAACTTAAACTGGCGATATTCCACAGGCCAAAAATTGTGACATACATCAAGATTTCACAATTTAAGGTCCAATTTCAGGCCACAAACTTGGACAGGCATAGAAATTTTGGTTTCAGACCGCTCGTCCTGACTCCTGAGCCGCGACAATGTAATGGTATATCGCCAATTTAACACGTTAAATGCAGTCTACATATTAATTTGCGTAAATATRCGCACAAAAAGAAAAAAGAGAAACATCAAAATGGCACACGAAATTTCGCCAATTTTAACGGATGTTGGCGTTTCACATTCATTTGCCACTCACGGATTTCCGACCTCAGGGTAAGATTGTACTCCGTAATTAATTCAGCACTGAACCAGACAGTGAGAGTGCTGTTTTGGCTCCATCGACATCCGTTCACTCAATGTTTTAATTTCTCCGACTGCAGAATTTATAATTTCAGTTCTTAACCAGAGTCTGTGTAGTTTTGGCACTACATATTGATATCCGTTCCCTTCGTGATATCTCCGACTGTAGAATCATGAATTTTTTCMGTATTAAACCCGGGTATGTGCTGTTTTGGCTGTGTTGATATCGATCCTTCACTMGGTCCCTGAATGATGAAATTCTTCGACTGTCGATCGATTTATAATTCCAGTCCTGAACCAGAGCGCTGTTTCGATAATACCTTTCCACTCACTGATTTCTAGCTCCGACTGCAGAATTGGAATTTCAGGAAGCACTGAGCTCGCTCCTTCAACAGCTACATCGAGCCATGCATTGTCAGTGCCGCTAGCTAGCTGAGAGGCCGGCGCGACTTCGGGGTTGATCGATCGATCGATCAGTTGGCGTTTCGGAGGGAGCGGATCGATCCCAAGATGGACACCGGCCGTCGCGTAGCACTAGCTCTGGACGACATGGATTGCGAGCACGATAGTACCCGATTCATCGATCGATCGATTTGAAAATTTAAATGGGAGCAACTTACTGCAACGATAAAGATTGTTTGCATGCCCGACAGAGGGAGTGATACATAATATCGTCAAAAGGTTGGCCAAAGGTGCGAGCTGCCGCGCGCGGCCGTCCGGATGCAGCTATTGCGCTCGTACCGGTAATAAGTTACCCAACTTGCAATGGAAGAGACAAAGGAGAACTTTCGCAGGCCTCCAACTTGCCCCGGCCACTACGTTGCAACAGAGGCTTTGCTTTCGTGTCCAGCCCTACTGGAGCTCTGCTGCAGCTAGAATCGTTTACTGTATGGTGGACTGATATTTTGAGCAGGGGCAGACCGACCCCGGGACAGTCGCCCACTTGACTGATCTAATAACTTAGTTTTAAGATTGGCAATGGGTCCAGTGCACTTTTTGCCTTTGAAAATTCATAATAATTTCAATTCAAGGGATAAAACTACCAAAATTTTTGCAATCCCTGGCATTTCTATCATTGCACCTCTAGAAATATTGCTTTGTGTTGCACTACATTAAATCATGTCTAAAATTGCTTAAGTGATCGGTTATCGGTGGTTCTACCTTACCGTAGGAGTAATAAGTTCAAACTAAGATTTTAGATATTATCTCTTTAGTAAATACTTATAATTATTAATAAATGGGCCTCATCTCAAGTTGTCATCCAATAACATGACTCTGATTAAATTGTTCGAAGTATTCATTGGGCCTGTTCTTACCTTAGTTCTTACAAGACATTGAAGGACATTAGCTGTATGTTTTCTTTTTTGAAACAAATCTAGGGTGAATTGTGTATGTTTGAATCTAGTTTGTAAATGATAGTCAATTTCACATAAGCTAGAAATACCTCAAATCATCCTTGTATCCATTCATGCACAATAGATTTCTCTTGAAGTGCCTATAAACTTTTATGAAAGTGTCCCTGAAAAGTGTCATTAAATTGTTTTCTTACTTACCTACGATTGAGTAGACTATTGATTTTGTGAGATTTTGACTTTAGATCTAGCTACATGACAATTTTAGTGGTTTAGGAAGCTTATACTTTGGAAATTCATAGAAATTCATGGCTTCATGCCATATTTAAAAAATCATTTTTTTCCTAAAAATTCTAAATTTTTAAATGTTAATACTACAAAATCTTTGTTTTAGTAAAAGGTTCTGCCAACTATGCTACATTGCTACATAGGTGTTTCCATTGTGTACCCTACAAAACTTATTTGGAAGAAATAATCAACTCAACTTCAGTCTTCCCTAATGACTTGTTGTTTAAAGATTATTAACCCCTAAAGGACCAACATGTGATTTTTGGCAACATAAAAATTTTAGGCAAGTACGTGTGACTGGAGATTTGCATATTTTGGGCTGAAATTTTAATAGAATGTGGGGACGAGGAATATCTTTCATATGCACAAATTTCATGGCATTCGAAAATATGAGTCAAAAGTTATTGCATAATATGTTGTTTGTTTTCAACTCGGGCAGTCCGGGCTGATCTGAAAAAATCACTTTTTTAAGAAATAAAAATTTGAAATTTGTTCTTTAAATTTATATGTACTCAAAAGTTTTGAATCATGTCATTTCAATAGTTGAGATGAAAGTTATGAGGCTTTTTAGTTTGAGGGCAGTTATGGAATCCCTACACAAAAAAAAATTTGAAATCCTCAATTTTACTGAAATTTCAATGTTTTGGAAAAAAAAAAATTCTATTGGATGTAGACTGTTTATTACAACAATTCAACCATTTGGATTGGAGATTTTTAATTCTATAACTAATTTATTAACAATTTAGTATTTTGAATCATTCTCTACTTCTTTCTACTTACTATTTTTTTCCTATATGTTGTACAACTCCAAATGATCTGAAAATTTTCATGTATGTAGCCAAGTTGCCTTGAAGAATGAATCCAAAGAAGCACAATCATTTTGGACATTCTTTCATATTAATGATCTGACCTTGAGAAGTGCAGCTCCCCGGTTTTCCGCAGGGCCCCAAAGGATTTTTGCCACTTCAAATGGCATGCAATATCTTGCAATCTACATGGTGGATATTTCTGAAATTTTTTCCACATATTCTCAACCTAGAGTAATACAAGATCCTATGGTTACATGTGTTAAAAAGTGATATTTTTCAAAAATTTGGTACTTGTATTAGAAATGACAGTTTTGAAGCATTTTTGATGAGAACATAGTCAAGGAACTTTAGGGATTAAACCACCAAAGTCCCTACCTATCGAGTAAAGTAGGTTGTTGTAATAGTGACTCTTATTACCAATGTCAACAATTCCATATGTAAGGGTGGTCATTTTCGGCAAGAAAGTGACAAAAATTAGTATTTATGGTGAATTTCATTAAAATGTTGATATTATTGCACCATTAAAGGTGGTATTCCGTGTCATTTTAATGGGATGATGTGCCATTTGAATAGAGTGTTGTGCAATTTTAGCATATTTCGCACCATTTTAATGGTATGTTGCGCCATTTTACTGTAATACCTCCAATTTATTATTTTGATGAAATTCACCATATTTATTTTAGAGTTTTAGATGTTCATGTCATTCTAAACCAATCATGAAATGAATTATGGTACATTTTGATAGGAGTTACTCAAGAAGTTACTTGATTTTAGATAATCTTGACCCATATGTAAGATATTCAAGTAAATGTCACTTCTAGAATAAGAAGGGATATGCAACAGTTTTAAGCAATGCAATGTTTGGCAAGTTAGAGGCAATTTTTAAAGCAATGTCAAACCAACGTTTAATGAAGAAACATCCAAGTACAATGATAACAATGAATTCCCATCTTCATTTCGGCTGAGAATATTATTCCATAAACATTGTACTTGGTAAGACTCACATGAAATATAATTAGGGTATATATTTTACAACACATACTTCATTTAAATTAGAAGTGTATGCTATATGTATGTTTTACAATACTATATATTGTATACAATATAGTAGAAATATTGTATACATATATTCATGTTTCATTGATCCAAAATATTAAATATCTACCCTCACTTAAATAGAAAAATTATTGGGAACAAACATTCCCATAAAAGAGATTAACCCCTAAAGTTCCTTGACTATGTTCTCATCAAAAATGCTTCAAAACTGTCATTTCTAATACAAGTACCAAATTTTTGAAAAATATCACTTTTTGACACATGTAACCATAGGATCTTGTATTACTCTAGGTTGAGAATATGTGGAAAAAATTTCAGAAATATCCACCATGTGGATTGCAAGATATTAGCATTTGAAGTGGCAAAAATACTTTTTTTGGCCCTGCGAAAAATCGGGCAGCTACACTTCACAAGGTCAGATCATTATGAAATAATGTCCAAAATGGTTATGTTTCTTTGGATTAATTCTTGAGGGCAAGTTGGCTACACACATGAAAATTTTCAAATCATTTGGAGTTGTACAACATATAGGAAAAAAATAGTAATTAGAAAGAAGTAGAAAATGATTTGAAATACTAAATTGTTAATAAATTAGTTATAAAATTAAAAAACTCCATTCCAAATGGTTAAATGGTTATAATAAACAATCTACATCCAATAGCATTATTTCTTTTCAAAAATATTGAAATTTCATTAAAATAAAGAACTTCAAAGTTTTTTTTGGTGTAGGGATTCCATAGCTGCCCGCAAACTAAAAAGCCTCATAACTTTCATCTCAACCATTGAAATGCAATGATTCAAAGCTTTTTGAGTACATATAAATCGGCAGAACAAATTTCAAATTTTTATTTCTTGAAAAAGCAATTTTTTCAGATCTGCCCGGACTGCCAGAGTTGAGAAACAAACAACATATTATGCAATAATTTTTGACTCATATTTTCGAATGCCATGAAATTTGTGCATATAAAAGATATTCCTTGTTTCCACATTTTATTAAAATTTCAGCCCAAAATATGCAAATCTCCAGCCACACATACCTGCCCAAAATATCTGTATTGCCAAAAAACACATGTTGGTCCTCTAGGGGTTAACAGTACCCTTTTTTTTTTTTTTTCTAAAATAGCCAAATCTGAAAACACATATTGAAAGATTTCACTTCTTTGGGCTTTGGACGGAAGACGAGGAGGTACTGCAGTGATGAATACTAACTTTGTTTGAGGAAGTGGCAGTAGGACCTTACTTGAAAAGCAAGCAGTGCTGCACTACGGTAGTCTGCTTTTAAAGCGCCCATGCTCTAAAAGCAATCATGATACAAGGGTACATTTTGCTTTCTTCAATGTACTAGCAATGTACATTTCAAGAGGTGGTCGCTTTTAGTGACCACTGCATTACAACTTCAAAAATTTCTAACTAATTCCTTGAAGGTTCAAAAAATATGAAACAACTTCGGTTACATGCAAATTCCATTTTTCTTCATATGAAAATTTACTGAAAATTGTTTCAAGGAGTTTAGCTTGCTTGAGAACGCAATCAACTCTTAAATGGTCGCTTCAAGAGCAGTCTACCTTAGAACCAATCTAACCCAACTCAATTTGTCCGGGACCAATGTGACACATTGACTTATAGAGGTTTATTGGCTTAGAGAGGGCTAACTTAGAGAAGTTCTATTGTACACGGACAAGTTGAGGCCTCTCGTAGTCTGTTAGGGTTGCTGTTTGATATAAATTATGCACATCTCCTTAAAAGGAATTGCTTTGAGGAACTGCTTGGAAAAGGAATCTTGGTTCTTTTTCTATACAATCTTGAACTCATTTTGTATGAAAGGTACAAAATTCTATTGGATGTATGATAAATTAGATAATTGATGGCCACTCACTTCTTTGTGTAGGTTGTGTACGAACTCGGTTAGCCACTTTTGAATATTCTTTTTTGGTTGCCATCAACAATAATGGAGAAGAGTAAATTCTCACAACTACAAAAAAATGGTATGCTAATTACATGACAACCTTGAATTGATAATTAATGCAACACTCTCCCTTTGCAAGTAATAAATATGAGACTAAAGGTCACTATACACTACACAGTGCTATTACGTCGTAAGGTAACCACACCTAAAATCAATTGAAGAAGCAATTCAACATGGTTTTCTTTATTATATTGAATCATTTTTGGGATATTGTTGGTAGTCAAAAGAGGATTCTAGATTCTCTTAGAATGTAGTTTTTGGATATTGTATGTATGAACTATGAATATTCAAAGTATTGAAATATGTGTTTAAAACAGACTCTATATTCTCACAAATAGTGGGAATACATTTTAGGCAAGAATATGTAGAGGTCATTTTAGTAGTCTGCATACCTTCAATATTTCAATTGTGACATCATTTTGGAGAATTTTTCTTATAAGAATTATTTTTCAAATAATTTTTTTGAAAAATATAGAAGTGGTCATATGTATTTTCACAATTGGTTGCTCACAAATGATAAATAATTTTAGTTTGAAGCTTTTTGTGTGTTTGACTTAAAATTCAAATTTTACAATCACAATATTTATTTTTTTCATTGAAAAATCTTGAAGCAAAAGTGTCATTCATTGGACACTAAACATCCATGGCGTCCTTTTGGAGGTAAGGGGTTAAACAAATATATGCATATCCTCATATGTAAGCATGATAAAAAAATAACAAGGTGATTGTGTGACACTCCTTGTATATAGGTGAGATTGCCATCAACTAAGAATGTCCTAGAAGGATCAATTAGAAGTAGTTATATTAATTGTTAGAAGAAACATGTTTTTAAAATGGCCCATACATTAACTTTAGGAACTTTGGAGTTTTCACTTATCAAGTGCACAATATGAGCTTCATCACAATCTTAATTTTTGCTAATATGTGATATAAGTCTATATTTGCTAAATTGAGACTTTTTGCAGATTTTGAGACAAAATGATAGTTATTGGAAAATTCATTTAAAAAAAGAGTAATTGGAATTAAAAATAAATAATGAAGATTTCTTTTAATGTTGACTTGATTCAAAGACCAAGCCATCACTCCAAAGTGGCCTTGTCGCTTTTCATTTCTTGAAATAGCAACAAAACATGGGGTGAGTGATAAAAGTAGGGTCATCTTGGCTATTAACATTACTACATTAGATCATTTTGAGTGACAAGTACATAGGACCCGATCTTAGAATGAAAAACAATGGGGTTTGCTCTTGTGGGGGGGTCTACAATTTGCCATTTCTTCCTCTGATGAAAGTGACTGGGACCATAAAAACAAGTGCTACCCTCAAAGTCCGACCATCTCTTGAATGTATGTGAATAATGTGATCACCATGAAGATACAAGCAAGCCAATTTGCCTCAAATTTTAACCAACAATCTAGTGCATCAAAGGAGGCGTCAACTTCTAATCAAAACAAACTCAAGATTCTTACCATTTCTCGAAGGAAAAAAAGAAAAAAAAGATTGGATGTGCACTAACCCCTAAATGCCTGAGGCATCAAAACCTAGTGTTTACAAAACTCGGAAGTTCAATAAAATCTAATCAAGTTGCTATTTTTGGTAGTTTGTATTTTTGAAAACTTCTTTTTGAAGTCTAGTCATAGCATTAAAAATCTGATTTTGAAAATGATTCATAGTGATTTTCTTTTTGAAGTCTAGTCTTTGCATCAAAAATCCAATTTTGAAAATGATTGATAGTGATTTTTCAATTCAAGATTGTGTGTATGGATGTCCATTGCAATTTTGACTTTCCATAGTGTTGAGGGAGCTTGGAAATTAGCAAGAAATACACTAGAGCTTGGAGAAAAAACACACTACAAATTCAATTAAAAAAAAATTTAAAGTAGATTTTGAGAAGCCATAAATTGATTGGAGTTATGCATGTTAGGCCCTTTAAACTTATATTTTTTGGTCACCAACTTTTTAGATTTGACATGTGAAAAGAGGATTGAAAGACTTCCACTCACTCTTGCAATTTTAACACATTCATGATCAAACATTATAATCTTTCAATACAAAAGTGATATTGTTGTGTTTTCTTCTCCTTAGTGATCCCTAAAATTTCTAGATTGAATTTATATGGTTACAATTTAAAAAAAAATGATTTGTCTTATCAAAATTTTGGTTTTTTGTTCAATGTAGAGCAAATTCTTAGAAGCTCAAAAAAGGCCTTGCGCATTTAAGGGTTAACACAAGCCCACATTATACATTATTTAGTTCAATTGCCAGCCACCCTCCAAGGAAGCAGTCATTGTCAGTGCCTGTTCAAATTTCGGAATGCAAAATTAAACAACCAACAAAATTGTGCTATACGACAATGTTCTTAAGCACCTACAAAGGGACTCCAAACCTGTAAATAAATAGTCAATTGTTGCTCCSAAATGCCCAATTTGAACATGGATTTGATGCAACAGTAATTGAAGCTGAAATTGCACTTCTTTTATAACTGCAGAATCCCTTCATATTAAGTGCACATCAGCTTAGTTGCCTTTAGCTTGAGTAACTTACATCTTCTGACAATTCTCCAATTGAATTTGTTGAAAATCTTTACACATCTTGGATCATGCTGACTGGTGAGCTCAATGTTCGGATGCTTTTCGCTCATTTCCTTGATCTGCACATGAAATTAACGAAAGAATTAATACAATTGATACTTCAAGATGATGGAGCTCCATCCAACTTTAAAAACAATTCTCAACAAAATTAGACTATTTTATTTTTATTGATTCATGGGGAGACATTGATCAAGAGCCGCGGTAGCTGCTGGTTGAGCCCATGGAGGCTTTGGACTGATGCCCGGATTCGTTCCGGTGGTGGTTGCGGTGACTGGTGGTGTTTGCTGATTTTTTAGGGGTGGTGGGTGCCATGGGCGGAAGCTTGTTGGTCATGGCGAAGGAGCGGAGCGTGTCCACTCCTCCGTTGCTGCGGATCCGGGAGACGAAGCAGGAGAGGTTGTCGATGAAGTATTTCCTGTCCTTCTTCATGGTCCTGCGTATGTACAAGCCCTAGCTTTGTCAGATTGTGTCTATCTAGACTTAGCTCTGGGAATGGGATCTAGAGCTTCTGGAAATGTGTACACGCAGATCTTAAAATGGGTATAAAAATCGTCAAATTCAGTCGTTACACCAACACGATTCCAGGCGCCAGAAATTGTGACATTCATCTTCTCAAAGGTCTGAAAACTAGGATTGGTATATGTCATATAACTATAGACTTACGTTACAGACCTTGCACCCTTAAAATTGTCACAGTCTTAGATCCCAAGTTGGTGAATCCGGACTTGAATTCACTGGGAGGATGAGTCTCCTTCAATGTGGGTGGCCGAAGGAAGCATTAGAAGATACCTTGAGAAGAGGAAATGAAGGAACTCAAAAGTTTTAAATCAAAATTTGGTTATCACAGAGTTTCTTTCTATCAATCCGCGATGGTAGCACTAATAGGTTGCTTGTACATTGCTTGAAAACTTTTTAGCAGCAACAAGAATGGAACCACACTGAACCAATGTGAACGGAAAAAAAGCAAAGGCTGTGACTCAAAATAGCTCCATCGACCTGATCGACAATTTCGAGAAAATTTGGCGATTGAAATCCTACTTAGTGGCCAAACCTTCTGACATTCATCAGTACAAAGCTCTGATATAGGACGCTCTACATTCCAGGTTGCATGTCCTGAAAAGTACCAAAGTCGTGGAATTCCGCGACTCTTAACGAAATTTAGTGAAAGTTTCGGTGGAGGCATGCATGGAAACTGGTCTGGACGTTAAAGCTCTTTGAACAGGGGCTTAACTAGATCGTGAGAATTGTTACAAAAATAGCACCCGAGCTAACATTGATATTGGCCTGCACCATGCACCAGACTGTAAAATGGGCTAAACATGCAGTCACAACCCTCCAAACTTGCATAAGCTTAGAACTAAAAGAGGCTAAAAAGAAGGGGCTTAAAACACCCCTATTTCCAAGTCCTGTTCCTCCTTTTTTTTTCCTACTTGCTTCTCTTCATATGAGGTCACCATTGTCACAATGATGAGAAACATTGGAAGGGTGGTTCATAAATACTCACGCATCAAACCTCTCTCAATAACATAGACTCCGGTTTTCTCATGATTCTCTAAAATCAAAATCAAAATCAAAGGGCTTTCTAAAAAAGAAGCGGTCTGTTTCGGTCTATTTCTAAAGAGAAAGTAGGAAAAGGAAAGGTAAGGATGGGGCTTCTACAGAAACAGGTCTTCCTCGAGGCATAAACGTCAAAATTCGTTAATTTTGGCAGCATTCTACGACTTCGATTCTTAGGAGGGCACCCAACCTTAAACGTAAATCTATCAACCCGTCCTTGGTTCTAGAGCTTTGTGCATATCAGTTTCAGTTCCGCAATTCCTGGTGCCCAGAATCGCGCCAATGTTACAAACGAAATTAACGATCTAAACCCCACAATTCTCCCAGTAATCATATTAACTCAGATCCTCATCAACAACAAACAAAACTCTGCCGACGGTGTCATTGTTCACTTACTTGTCCAGAACGACATGGCAGGCGCCCATGGCTTTAGCTTCATCAGAGGCGATCACTTTCGGATTGTTGCCGGCTTTCACGTCGACCTCCAGCTTGACCTTCACATTGCAAGCAGCAATGCCAGACTCACTTAATTTTATTGCCAATGATCAAGGCTTCAAGGGGAAGAGGGAACGAGATTTCAGTTACCTCAGGTCTCAGTGCAAGTCATATGCACTCAGAGTGGAAACGCGAGAAAAGGCTCAATCTTTCTATAGATATCTTAATCTGTAAGCACAAAAATTCCATATTTTGGATCATCGGAACAGAGTATTTGGGGATGATRTCTTGTCCAAGTAACTTCATTTMAAATAMTGCTTGACTTTTTAAAAACGACAATTTCATCATGATTATCTTGATGAAATTGAGGTTAATAATCTAGTTATTATAAAACATAAGCATAATATGAAATAATACAAAATAGGATTTGGGTGTTAATTTAAAGGGTGTTAAGCATACCCCTGCTTTCTCACACCACTCCTTGAGAAACKCTGTTCTCCAGATGGCCTCCTTCTTAGTAGCAATCTCAAACTGGAGCTCCATGATGTTGGGACTACTCCTCGTTGATGAATCCACTCGAAGGCTACAAAGAGGGGAAATTTTTCCTACATGAATTTTTTGGTGCAATGCGAGCACAATCTTCTCTAGCAAAATGTTTTTTTTTAATTTTTGATTTTTTAATTATTAAAAATAAAAAGTCCACAGACCCCTTTTCTGCTATTTTTTGCTTCCAATGGCTTCTATAGTACTCCGCAGCACTCTATAGTACTACATAATATTGCATAGTACTAAATTGATAGTATTCATTTATAAACGCACCGCAAACACATAGTTTTGGTCAATGGCCAAATTTTGCTTTGGTAACCGTAATTTGCTAAGACCTCTATAATTTTAGATTTTTACCTTGATTTTGAAGTACTAATCTAATATCTAATTTTAGTTTCTTTTTGGACCTTCTASAAGTTCTCTTGGATGCCCTTCCAATGAGACAATTTTCAAGTTCTAATTATTTASAGTTCAAAAGTTAGTTATACGATTTCCGTGCCAATATACCGTGTTGCATTACAAATGCTCTTACTCYGGTCATTAGTAACCCGGATCACTAGAGACTCCTAAGTTAGTTTCATCCTATTTGGTGCCTTTGGCCCAGTCCTCACTTTGTACCTTTTCTGTTGCAATTGATTCTCTTCAATTATTGCAAAGAGCAAAAAGAAATTCAAAGTGGAAAAGCAAGGAGTGACTTTCAAGAGCATTTGATTATTGGAGTTAATCATAAAGTGTTATGCACGTCAATTTTGTATTTTTTTCTCATCCCATAGATAACTTGGGGCCTCTGATTGCAAATATGAATTCAGAATTTGCAAACTTTATCACATGTGGAAAATAAAAAAATCCAATGTTTTTTCCAAGGGTAAAAAACGGGGCAATAAAAAGTTAGTTTGGCTTGGTTGTTCACCCCGGCCTGATGGAGTTTGGTGCCGTATTTCTTTTGTACTATTTTCAATTAAACCTTCCTCTGACATTGATTTCCAAGCACAAGATGAAATCTAAGATTAACTCTTACTAAGGTTGGAGCACATGATGACGTCCATGCACCTAACGACATTAGTTTCTACACATGATAGTCATGTTGGATGATAAATGTACGTAAACTGTAGATAGCTTATTTTTTTGACCTAAATGATAAGGTATCTACAATCTACCAACATTTATGTTCTAGAATCAATACCTGACATAGAGACTAATGTCACTGGATGCTTCTACCACATTGTGTACAAAGTAATTCTTCCTTCTCTTCTTCTTTTCTCTTCTTCAATACAATAAGCTCTCGTCAAGCTGCTTTGACTTGAATGATGTATGAGACTAGTAGAAAATTGTTTGCATTTTGATKTCTCAACACAACTTGAGTAGCTCTACAACAACACGGGGAAGCAACCCTTTAAACTTCCTACGCCATTGATCAATGGTGCAAAAGGTTTAAAGTGTTGCTTCCCTGTGTTGCTGTGGGAATGTTGTTAAGGCAGTAAATCATACTACTAAAATCATAACTCCCTCTATAATATCACAAATGTCAACATTAATACTTGGGTCTTGTGCTGGCTATGGGATGCATTCATTGTATCACATATTAGTAAAATTTTGATATATTTGAATAGAATGCATGATAATGATTTCAATAAGTCTTTAAAATAATTATTTTAAATATTTTGTAAGAATATTTTCAATGTAACTTAAAAATAGAGAGTTGAGGACTCTTCCGTTCAGTTGCGAAGGGGATTTGGATCCTCCTTCGTTTAGGCCTGAATGCCTGCGGAAATTGGGAATCCTGGGATAGGCCTTTCAAGTTGACTTTGCTTTTGGGAGGAGGATTCTGCAGTGAGTTTCCAGGAATGTCTCGGGGGCTTTCTTCGGAAGAATCTTTGGCCTTGGCCGGAAAGCAGTTTGCAAGGCAGGACACTAAATCGTGCCCATGAAATGGGCCCCCGCGGGGTAATGTTTGAGGGTAAAAGTAAATGAAAGCCCTCTATATTGAGCCGTCACTAGGGTAAGTTCTCTATCTCTCCTAGCTAATTTGGGGTCTCTGATTGCAAATATGAATTCAGAAATTGCAAAACAAAGTTTGTGCAAAAAAATAAAAAAATTCATGTGTGTTCCCCTATGGTAAATCTAGCCTGTGGGGCCCATTGCATGAGCACCATATATTGCCTTGCATTTGCAAGTCTTTGTTTGGTAGATTGTCTAAGATACCCATATTCAATGATTTTTTTGTACTTACTTGTTCRAAAGCCGAGGTGGCTTCAATAGGAGTAGTCACAGCTTCTTCACTCCTCACAAATTCTCCTCTGAATGGGGACGTGTCAATTTGGAATTGGCTTTCTGCTGGCTCTACAAAGCCAAAATATTCATCTTGTGTGAAGAGTTATCGGCGACCATTATTCTCCTTTGGAGGTGAATAATGAACTTGGAGAACTCTTCACATAATAAGTATATTCCACCACCCTTGCTTTTAGCCTCCGCATTGCTCCTCCATTGGTTCCTTTTGTTACACTATGGTTCCTTTTGTTATACTATGGTGACTTTAGCACAACTTTCATTGCATACAACTCCATTATCCGTTTTCATTCTCCACTCACAAGATTGGAGTGTCACACCTTCTTCACAAATTTAGGCTACCAATTGACTTCTTGTTTCTCTCAATCTTCAAAGAATTTTTGTGGAGTGAAGAAGGTGTGACTACCCCTAATGTTATTTGGCGTATCAATATTCTGACAATATTTGAAGTTAGGAGGAYAAATTCATTTGGCAATAATGTTGAATTCAAAAAATYGAATGCAAATATTTGGCTTTAAAGTCTATTTTAAGCATCGCAACAAAYGAAAGTAGATGASAATTTTTTTKCCTATGAAACTACTGCAAGCGCAAAAACTACAAGCTCAAAAAATCCTAYACTATAGAATTGCCAAATGAAGCCAATAATACTAAAACTTGCAAATCACAAACTAAGACAGTTTGTCAATTGTCATGGATGATACATGAATAACATGACTAGCGTGCAAATGAAACATAGAAAAAGAGTAGAATATGTGAGAAACAAAAAACAAAGAAATTCAAAATACTATCTTCAAGGCACAACAAATTGAATGGTTATTAAACAACAATATTTGAAGTCCCACAAGAAATATTGGTGAACTCAACCCTCTCACATTGAAAGCAAACTACCACCAATATATAGTACAAAGTTGGAAGAGAAATGTTGAAAGGGTGGTTCATGGTCTATTAATACTTGATGAAAATTTTGCAAGTACAAATTTAAATGCAAGTTGAACATCTAATTATGTTTCACAAAAAATTGTTCCAAGAATATTGTTCCTTGGCACAAAGATTAAGACATGAAAATAGCGATTATTTTTAATATTTTTTTAATTTTTATTTTCAATTGTATAACATTGTTGTACACTACCATAAGAAAAACATTTTAGCCTATTTGCCTTCGTAGATTATAGATAATAGCAATCAAATAGAAAGAGAGTTTTTTCCCCAACTTGCTCAAGATTCGAGAAGGCTAAATAATAGACTTTGACTCATTTTTGTGGAGAATTTTGGTACTATGAAAATTTGAGGTTTATGTATCAATTTGCAAAGGTAGTTGAGATGTGTAATATACCCCAAGTTCTTTTGCGCTCAGGAGACGGCTACTAAACTTGCAAGATTTCAAATTTGTTTGAGAAATTTAAATTTGAGATTATTCAATGGTGAGCACTAAGCATGTCTTTCCAAAATGACACACACAAATTTATAAGATGAAATTTTGTGATTTGTTGATCTATTTCTCTTATAATAAACAATGGTGTACAAATGGTAGCTATATTTCTATGTAGGATGGAGATATGAAAAGAAAGCTCTTTTTTTCTCATAGATAACCCGTCCTTTCAATTGACACTTACTTCAAATTTCTCTCAAAATTTTGGATTCCTAAGCATTTGAAATCCATTGTTTGATATAAAAAAATTAATTTTTCACAAAGCTTTTGCAAGCTTGCATATATGATCTCGGCTACGATAGAAATTGCCTTCATATGAAATCATACAAGTTTAAAATTTAAAATTTTTGAAGATTAAAAAGTAAAAAGACTCAAAACACTAACTATAGCATTTTTATTTTGCAAAGATGGCAAATTTCATCAATAATGGAAATTTCCATTACTTGGACACTTCTTATATTTCAGACCGTGCGGTCTAAAATCTAGATTTGTTATAGTTTTTGAAATCTCTACATGTCCTAGATGGTTCAGATTACTTAATTTGAAATCTAAATTGGTCATAGATCTTTGACATCTACATCCATCCTAGATGTCTAAATTCTATACGTATCCTAGATGTCACTTTTACAATTCATATTGCCTAGTCTAAAAATGGCACATGGAATACCGCCATTCTAATGAAGTTTGCTATAAGAAAAATATGGTGCAAACAATGCCAAATTTTCTCCCATTCAAAACATCAATTGTTGATCAATTGGGACTTTTCTAGAGCAATACAATGTCCTAGAAGTTTGGTTACCTTAGCATTACATATTCAAATCCATGATAACTAATTTAGTCACTTTCTTTAAAAATCCTTAAATTGTTTAATTTGAAKATTAAAATATTAGAAAAATCCAAAAATGAGAGTGGTAATTTACCTAATTGCTATCGTCCAATGACCAAGAAAATCAACAACACAAAGAGTCAAAGACCTAAAAATGAGGACAATAAGAGGTCAAAAATGGTCACATGTGCAAGCAAACAACATTTTTATTTGATGTTTTTTTGCCAAATCTCTTTTAATTTTGTGCTATTTATCTATTTTCTTTGGAAAAAAGGAGGAATTACATGAAATTGTCAAATAACTTCCAAGAAGTACAAGGTTCACCAATATTTGGATGAAGTTTAATAATTATAAATAGTGTTATGGATGAGAGTGTATAAATGACTGATGATGTACAAAATTGATTATTTTTTGATGTGTAGGCATTCTAGAATACAAGTTGTGCTACTTAAAAGAAAAGAAAAAATCACTARTTGATTAGTTGAATTAAGACTATTCRTGAAACAATAASATTATGGTATGTCATCCCTTCTYCCAAATATGTTCCCAATGAGCATCTCCATTCAATGTTGGCATCTCCATTTAATATTGAAAGTGTTTGGTATTGAAAATAGACGTTTCATAGTTTCATGAAGGAGAGAAGGAGTTTTGTTTTTTTCAAATGAGATTCCTCTTTATAAGCTCTACAACTTCCAAAATTTGTACAAGATTTTTTGCTTTTCAAGTCCATCCATGAAATCCACATGTCTTTTGGATACAAGACACTTCATCTAWAGCATCTTTGGCACAAAATAATACCTGAAGCACTCTGCCCGTCCACAAACATCTTTTTTTGAGCTCTTTTCTTGAAAAAACTGTCAAAATCAACGTACTTCGACCTAGTGTCGATCGACAACTTCTTCGATCAAGTACCTTCGTCAATGCAAGAGTTTTGACTAGTAATGTATAAATATATATTCCACCTGCTGTCACATCATTATGTCAAAGAGACATTTGTACTTCTGAACACATGAAATTTCTTGTTGCAAAATTAAAAAGTCAACACTCGAGATTGCAATACAATTTTTTGTTCAATCCAGTCGCTCATGAATGGTAGTCATTGTATCTGTGCATATGGATGTGAGTGTGCAAGCATGTGCAAATCGATGGATGTGCATGCATGTGTGTCTGTATGCTCGTGTGCGTGAGATACTCTGCGTGGGTGTTTCGTGTGCTTACAAATGTATGTATTTATGTTCTGTGTGTATTGTATGTGTTGTATGTGGAAGTATATCTTTGTACAAGAAAGTGCATATATTGACCATATTACAAATGAGGAAAAGAGAGGAAAGGAGGGGAAAGGATTTTGATTTGAATGCATACTTTGATGATAAGACAATGGATGCCTTGGTAGAGTAAGGGCCAAGATCTGGGCATGAGATTGGCGATGATGGAGGTAAGTAGAGTAGTCACTGTTAGTAGTGGTGTCAACGACGATTGAGCTTCACTGAGTGATCTACAAAACTGAGGATTGCAAAATGTTACAAGTTTTTCTTAACCTTCAAATTTCTACTCTTAAAAAAATGCATGAATTAAGTGGTTAACTCAAATTTCAACAGTGCAATAATTATTCCTTTCAATTTTCGATTTAAAACTATGCAAGTTCATGAAAATTTGTTTTGTTATTTTCAATAAATGGGATGAACAATGTTTGAGTGGTTGTCAATGCTTGCAAATCCCAACAATTTAGTACCAACAATAGTCAAAGAAGAATTCCGTAGGCATGAGCGCAAYAGATAACCAGACGTAGCACTTGGTGACAAGCCAAATGAATATAGTTTGTGCAATTGATAATTATCCTCTTGTGTACAAGAAAGGCAACACCATGAGCAACCCTTGTATCATCAAAATAATATTATAATGGCGTGCAAAAGATGGAAGAAAACTCTCTCTCTCTTCATCTGCTAGAAGCTGAAAATAGTGAAGACTCGACAAGTACTAGTTAGAGGAATAATGTACTCTATTGCAAGGGTATTCTTGTTGGATCTAGAAGTAAAAATTAAAGAACAAATGATAGGAAAACATCACCTATATGTRAAAGCACTATCTAGACAAAAACATTTCCAAATCCCAATGCTTTGAAGAAGCAAATGAATTTCCAACAAGCATCTCTAGATGACCCAAGCTATGACGTCATCAATAACCAAACATGGACTTTATAARTAATGATAGAAGACAACCGCCAATAATTTAAGAGCGTGCAATTTGAACATATAATGGGGGTGCCACTAGTCATTGTCACCGCCCAAAAACAGTTTAGATTGGTTTTAGATTGAAGACCATGATTTCAGACGCCCCCAAGAATGGTTTAAGGAGGTGCTTGTAACTATAGTCATTCCTTTAAAAGCAATTTAGACCTTGCCCTCTAAACCGTTCTTGGAGGTGCTTGAAATAGTGGTCATCCTTCAAAATCAGTTTAGACCTTGCAGTCTAAACARTTCTTGGGGGATTCTGAAATCCCAATCATCCCCTTAAAACAGTTTAGACCTTGTGGTCTAAACCATTCTTGGAGGTGTTTGAAATCAAGGTCTCTTGGCTCTTTCTCCTAAAACCAATTTAGACCTTGCGATCTAAACCAATCTTTGTGAGCGAGACCAACATTGGTCAACTTCCAGATATGGTTAGACCGTAAAGGTTTAAACGCACGGTTGCAAAGTCACTACCCACAGTAATTATAATAAATAATTATGAATTATAAATTATAATAAAACTAATTTGTCTTTTTCAAGGTGACACTTAGAAAAAATATAAATCCTATTTGATGCAAAGACATTGTAACATACTGAAAATATCTAGGAATCAACAATTTAGTAGTGATGAACATTATAAAGATGAGAGACATGGCAATGATATTGGCAATATTGCCTAAGTGATATTTTAAAGCAATATGAAAGAAATTAATTATAAAAAGACATCATGCAAAAGAAAGCATTACAAACATGTCAATAGTAAAACACAAACTAATTAGAATGCATAGTAATCAGTAATACAATCTTATCCCAAAAATTCCAATTGAATGCAAAGAAGACATCAACTTCAAGTGAAGTTGAGTACAATTTCGTGCAATTGGCACAACATTTCATTAAAATGACATAGAATATCGCCATTTTTGGATCAGAAATACCACCATAGGAGGGTTGTCCATGTCCAAAGTCCGCGGGTAAGAAGCGTTCAAAAATTGGACGTCCAGAGTCTTCGGACATACGAAGCCAACGGATGTTCACGTCCCCACTAGCCCGATGGACGGGAGCGCGGATGAAAGGGAGGGCAAGCGGATGGGTGGACGGGTTGACGGACGAACAAACGGGCAAACCAAAGGACAGACGGGCAGACATGCTAGTAGACAGGCGAATGGGTAGACGGACTAGTAGACGCGTCCACCAAAAAAAAATCGGCGGACGGGCGGACGGCCTAGTGGATGGGGTGGATACCAGACAATCTGTCCCATCACAACCTCCAAGCCATTCAACGTCTGCCAAAAAAAAAAAAAAAAGTTGGCGGATAGGCTGGCGGACGAGCGGACGGCTTGGTGGATCTAGCGGATACTAGATAGTCTGCCTCCATCGATTTCCAAGCTGTCCGCCATCTACTATAAGAATTTTTTTATTTTTTTATTTATTTTTTCGGYGGTTAGTCCGGCGGACGGTAAATCGAACAACCATGACTGGGCGGACACCAAACAGTTTGGCCAATCGGCTTGTTGTCCGCCTCTATAACTTTTACCTCATTCACCAAAATGGAATGATTCAAAGCTTTCCACATATGTATAAATCTAAAGAACCAGTTTCAAATCTGTTATTTCTCAAAAAAATGTTTTTTCAAGAATTTTTTGAGTTGCTGAGCTGCCACCGAATGTTGAAAATTGCATATAATGGAATAATTTTTTAAACATGTAGTCAAAAGCTATGAAAATTGTTGCGCGTTAAAGCTACTCCTTAGTCACATGTTCAATGAAATTTTCATAGAAAAAAATAAAAATTCCATCCATAATGAGCTGCCCAAAACCGCTATGTTGTCAAGAGAGGGTGTTCGGACCTTCAGGGGTTAAAGAGTTTGTTAYAAGGGGAGCAAATGTGTGTATGAGGTCATTTTCTTTATTAGATAGGAATACAATTATAAAAGTTTATGACATTCAAGACAAACTATTGAAGAAATATATAGCTCTATTTCAAGAGGCATAAACTAGTAAATATAAAACTAATTATCAAATTTAGATAAAATTCATCAATGTATTTCAAAGTTAAAGAATGAATTTGAAAGTAATTCAAGCCACTAAAGTGTATTGAGTTTTTAAATTTTCAAAGTAAAATGATTTATTTAAAAATAATGCAAGCCATCAAAGTGTATTAAAATTTTAATTTTTCAAAGTAAATGAATTTAGTTAAAAGTGATTCAAGCCACTAAAGTGTACAAAATTTTTAATTTTTCAAAGTAGAAGAATTTAGCTTAAAGTAATTCAAGCCGTTAAAGTGTACAAAACTTTTATTTTTTTCATTTTATTTTTATACTTATTAAGAAAGGGAAATGTTTATTTTTGCTTTGTGTATCAAGCTAATGTAAAGGAACATGCTTTCAATGAATTTGTGTATTTTTTATTCTTCTTTGTATAACAATCTCCATTCTTGAGATGATTATCAGTGACAAAATTATTCCATCCTCAAAATATTTGTGCCTGCTGTGATCCCCGAGGCTTTTTGAAATAGCAAACACGCACCCTCCATGTCCTGTTAGAAGAAAGAGTTCGCAAAATGATCCATTCTTCTAGTTTATCATAATGCTCGTTGATGAACTAGACCGGAAGATATTGACAACAAGAATTGGAGAGATAAGCAATCTGTAAGAATAACATATTTTAATCGCAGTGTGACCATCAAGTTCCAAATAAATTGACAGTGTATTGAATCTAATATTGACATACCAGTTGCTGCCGATGACGCAACGCCAAGCGTGTGTGAGTGAGTAGCTGCTGGAAAAAATGCTTTTTGAAGTTTGTAAAACCCTATAAAAAATGTTAATTTTTTATTAGCTTGTAATTATTACAAAAAGCTATGAGTGAGCAGCTTGTGATCTTAAGCTTCTTAAGATTAAGCTTATAAAAATTCTTTTTGAAGCTTAAAGAGGCGGTTTTAACCCTGGTTTCTAATCTTCACAATCAAAGTCACTTTTCCCGCTTTTGTAATCTAGGTTTGCGCATGTAATCTAGAATTGATTTCTTGAGGATGCTCCAATTCCTCCCAAAACTTAGCTAAGTTCCACTAAAATCATTGGAGATGTACAGTTTCAATATCCTTTGATATGAATTTCATTCACTAGAAGAAAACTGTGTTGGTCTCTGCAAAACCATGTACGATTGGTTTTGTTGAGTTCCTAGTCTAGCGTCTACCAAAAAAAACATTTTTTTTTGGACGGGCAGACGGGCAGACGGACAGAAGGCTTACTGGATCTACGGATGAGGCGGATACCAAACAATTTGCTCCATCACAACCTCCAAGCCGTCCACCGTCCACCAAAAAAAAAATTTTTTTTTGGCGGACAGGTGAACGGGCAAACGACTTGGTGGATGGAGCGGACTGTTGAGATTGGAGAGCTTGCTAGTAGGGCTTTTTTTTCATTTATGAAGAAGTGCCATAGTGGCGATATAAAATGTTATAGTGGTGTTCCAAATTGCAACATTCATCCACTTATTGGATGTATAGTATGGTTTTCATCCACAATTAGGCAATTTCATCTAATATATTTTTTAATTTCAAAGTTGTCTGGCGATTTCATCCAATTTTTTTGGCATTTTTTATAACCTTTTTTAGCCAGATTTTTTTTTCTGGTGCAATTTGGCACCAAAAAGCCAAAAAAAAAAGCCCTGCTTGCTAGCTTGGCAATATAAGAGTGCTCACTAGGAGCGATAATGGTGACATTAGATGTTTTTTTAGCCCCGCAAGAGCCTGTTTTGGGGTTGTTCCTTGAAACTGTTCCCTGTACAAGGAACTAGCGACTGTTGGTCTGAAATTTTGAATCCCCCAATTTTTTTTTTTTTTTTTTTTTTTTTTTTCAGAAATCTTAGAAAGTATAAAGAAACTGAAAACTCATTAAAAAATTTTTTTTTTCAATTTTTTTTTTAAACAATTAATTAATTAGTATTATCTGATATAGCAGTCTCTATGCCACGTTAGACTGCCTACGTGGTAGAGTTCCCAGAGTTCCCAATGTGTTCCCATAGCCCGGGAACTCGCAGTCTTCTAGACGGTCCAAAAAACATCTAATGGTTCATAATCAAACCTCTTAAGCCGAGGGAAACGTATGTCGTACGAAGCACTAAGCTACACATGGGGGGGAGGAAGTAATACCAAGACCATTGAAGGTATAGAATGGAAAATTCCATCAAGGATGTCATAACATTGCTAATTGGCTAAGATACTTCCATCCTAGCGGTGGAGGTGTAATCCTCCTCTGGATACCTCGGGTAGGATTTCAATAATAATAGTGATAATCTCATTGGTGATCACAAGTCTTATTATGTTGAGTTGTCACAGTTTGCTTATCTTTACTTGCAAGGGGGCTCCAGATTTTGAGGGAGCAAAAGTCCCTTTCAATGAGGGTGAACAATGTCATGGTCCCTTGAACATTGTAAAACCTTGGTCCGATTTTACAACAATGGCAAATTTCATTGAATTGACGGTATTCAATATGCCATTTTTACATCTTGCAATTCAAACTGTAAAAGTGACATCTAAACTTGTATAAATTTTCAGACATCTACAACATATGTAGATGTCAAAAGTCTATGATGTATTTAGATTTCAGACTACATAGTCTAAAACATCTAGAACAAGTATAGATTTCAAAAATCAATGATAGGTTTAGATTCTACATTGTGTGGCCTGAATTGTAAAAGTGTCAAAATAATGTTAGACCGCCATTTTAATGAAATTTACCATAAAAACGTCTTGATAGACAACTTATATGCATGGCCAGGGCAAAGTGCCCCCCTTATTGCCCCTTCAAAGTTACATGTACCCCCCCCCTCCCCCGCTATTTTGTCTCGCGTCAATTTTGTATTTCATCGCGTTCTATAGCTAATTTGGGGCCTTTGATTGCAAATATGACTAATGTATATTTTATCATATATGACAAATAAAGAAATTTAGTGTTTTCTAAAGGAGTAAAAAACAGAGCAATAAGGGGGTCAATTTGCCCTGGCCCTTATGAATCAACCAAGATAACAAACTGGACAAAGATGCACAAATCAAGAACATGTATAACACATATGAAGATGCAGAATATGTTGYCGTGGGCCTAGCTAGAGATTATTTTGTGCAGGTAGACGCCTTGGGTAGTCATAAGCAATTGCTTAATTATTCAACCCTGGAGGGCTGTGACGTCCACTGTCTGGATGATGAATAGATTGAAATTGAAGTTTAATCCTCTTAACCTCTAAACATCAGAGGTCCAACCAGGCTTAAAAATTGCCTGCCTATGCAAGTCTGAAAAGTCAAAATTAAAATAAGGTATGAAGATCTCAACTGTACAATATTGTMGTGTGCATGTTGTAGATGGTGTGGAACAAATTTGGGGTCATTTGACCGTATAGATTGAAAGATTATAATGTTTTAGTGTTGAAAAAAGGTGCTGAAATTTTCTTAAAAACACATTTGGAGGTGAAATTCGATTTCTAAACCTACTCAAATGAAAAAACTTTAASCTACAAAGTGATTCAAAAACAAAAYATRTACACTTTGGTGGAAAAAAAATATCATTCAAATGAATCATTGTGTCCGCAAAATGGATTTGAAATGTCAGAAAACAGTGAAAAAAGTAACAAAAAATCACATCTATGACATCACTTCTACTAAAATGCTTCTCAATCACTCTTAACTTCTTGGATTGCTATGGAATTTTATCACACAAACTAGACTAGTATGCACAACTTCTCCAACAAGTTTTTATTGAATTTGGACATTGGATGTAAAAGTTACGACCCTTTGAATTTGACTTTTAGGTTGTGAGGACGTTTTTCATCCCGTGTGACGTTCAGGGGTTAACTGCTTGGATGAAAGTTCTTTTAATTTGTGGAGATACTATATCAAATTGATGTTCTATCTAAGGGTTAAATTTGGTGTTATTAGAGTACATATTTTCCTAAAATTACCAATGTGCAAGTATGTCAAGTGGTTGACCAAGCCAAAATTGTAGTGATTCTAGTTCAAAATTGGATTTGCCAAAATAAATTCATAGATTTAAGAACACAAAAAGTCCAAAAAAACCATCATGTCAAGAGAACCTCATTTCAAATCCATTCCAACAAATTCTACTCCAAAACGATGGTAATATTTTGCTTGTTATCAAATTTTGAAGGGATTTTGAAAGTTGCCTTTCAAAATTTATAAAAAGATATTGGTGATAGTATTGGTGAATCTAACCATACGGATGGAATCTACAACTCTTAGTCTACAACTTTCATTTGTAGACAAATTCCAAAATATACTTCCAAATAGCATTTTATATACTACAAGAGAAAGGGGTGTTGTAAGTACAGTCCTAGAGATAAGATTTTAAGTAATGACCTATAAGGAGTCTTTTATGTAAGAATGTACTAAAATCACATGTCTTTTAAGAAAAAGCCACTCGGCTTGCCACCATTAATCTATAGAAAACTCTAGTAGTGCCTTGTGAAAGATAATCACGTTGATTAATGAAGTCACGTTGATCAAATGAATCGATCAGGACCAGAGTCAATATAAAAACAGAGGCCTAAGCTACGATGAGTGTCCACTACTGTTGTTACAGCTACCCACTAAGCTCACTAATAGAGTACTAGCAAGTTGCAATTACTAAATAAACTTTTTGATGATGTACAAGCCGATAGTAGTTACTAACAGCCCTATTAATAGTACTACTTAACAGTTCTCGTTTGCTGTGATGATGGGATGGATGAATGCTGAGGCTTCAATGGAGTTGGAGAGCGTTTATTCAGCACCCTCCCTCGCTCAACAACTCTTTGCCGTTTGCCATTCACCTTGCGAGGATGTTGCAATTCTTTGAATTCTCGGTTGATGTTGTGCCCGATCTTTGGGAATATGTGAGACGTATGTCGTTGGTGAGTTTCGGTTGACTTGACTTTGTGTGCTGTCTCTTCGGTCCGGTCTTGTTGTTGTTGGAGTTGTTGGCTAACTCGGTGCTCTGACGCAGATTCAAATCTGTCTGTTGATCATGTGGCTTCAAGTTGTGGCGATGCAGAGGGTTTGCGATAGAGTGCAGGATACCTGCATTTATCTATGGTTCCTTGTCCAACATTGGAGAGGTTTTGGTAATCCGGTTGCGGTTCCTTCCTTCGATATGAAGGTTAGGGTTTCAGGAAGATGTGAGAGTGCAGGTGCTAGCGCTACGAGGTCTGTCGATTCCTATTGGAGGCATTTGTTGAGCAATCCAGATGAGTGGTGGGATAATCACGCTACCCGCAAGAACCCAAGAGCCCCAGACTTTAAGCACAAGATTACCAGGAAGGCGCTGTGGATAGATAATCGTCAGACTCCAGATTGGGTTCGAGTTAAGTTTCAAAACTAGAAGGTAGAGGAGAAACCACACCTACATTTTGTCGATTGTTGACGAAGCTTTTGTGTGGAAGAGTCTTCGTTAGGAAGTTAGCTTGTTGTATTTGAGTTGGCACGTAATGTACATGGACTTCTTCAGATTTTGTAGCTTCGCGTATAAAGTGGTGTTGTATCTCGATATGCTTTGTCCGTGCGTGGAGAACGGGATTCTCTACTAGCTTGATGCATGATTGGTTGTCACTAAGAAGGCATGTTGGTTGATTTGTGTCGATGTCAAGCTCTTTTAGCAGCCTTTTGAAGTAAATGATGTCCTTGGCCGCATCTGTTAAAACCTTGTAATTAGCCTCAGTGCTAGACAATGAGACTATCGGTTGCATCTTGCTGGTCCAATATATGCATGATCCTCCAAGCTTGTGTAAGATACCTGATATTGATCTTCATGTGTCGACATCCCTTCCCCAGTTTGCGTCTGCGTAAGTGTGGTATATGTTGTCACTGTTAGAGGGTAGGAGAATTCCGTAGTCCATTGTCCCGCTGAGGTATCGCAGGATTTTCTTGGCTACGAGGAAGTTAGCAACCTCTAGTTCTTTCATATATCTTGATATGCTGCTAACGGCATAACAAATGTCCGGTCGGGTGTTTGATAAGTATAGCAGGCTTCCCACCAGAGAGCGATATTATGTTGGGTCGATTTTTGCTGTGCCAATGTTCCTCTGCAACTGTTCCTTCCGGTCGATGGGCAGTTTAGTTGGGTTACAGTTTTGTAGCCCAAATTTCTTAAGAAGTTTCGTGATGTATCCTCAGTGGTTGATGAAAATTCCGTTTGCCTGATGGTGGATTTCGACTCCAAGGTAATTGCTTGCTTCTCCAAAGTTTGTCATTTCAAACTCAGCCTGCAGTTTGTCCTTGAGTTCACTAATACCTTGGTGATCATCTCCAGTGATTAGAAGATCGTCTATGTACAACAATAGCAGCGTCAGTTTGCCGTTCTTCTTGAGATAATACAGGTTGGACTCGCTTTCGCTTCTGATCATTCCTTGTTCATGTAGCCACCGATCTATACGATCGTACCATACCTTTGGAGATTGTTTAAGTCCATAGAGGGCCGATTTATTCTACAAACCTTTGATGAGTCTCCGGCTCCTGGGAAGCCCTCGGGAATCTCCATTAGAATTTCTTCGCTGATGGTGCCGTTCAAGAATGCAGTAATGACGTCTAGTTGGTGCAGTGGCCAGTGATATTTTGCAACTAAAGCGAGAATAATCTGGATTGTTGACCACCTAACGACGGGGGCAAAGATTTCGTTGTAGTCGATCCCTTCTTTCTGTTGGAAGCCTCTGGCCACCACCCTTGCTTTGAATTTGCTGATTTCTCCCTGAGCATTCTTCTTGATCCTGAAGAGCCATTTTGTGGTAATTGGTTTCCTGTCCTTGGGTTGATCAATAATCTCCCATGTTTTGTTCTTCAATATGGAAGCGATCTCGCTCTGAATGGCACTTTGCCATTTTTTTCACTGGGCGGCTGTTTTGAAGTTAATTGGCTCTTCAAGAAGCTCTGACACTAAAGCCCAGTAATCTCGCATTCGAGTAGATGGGACTTTGTTGCGGCTTGGGTATTGTCTTGCTGTTGGTCCTACTTGACGATCTACTTGGAGGGGGCGCTGAGGACTTCTGGTTTTGGGTAGCTGATTTGGTGATGGGCTCATCAATCCTTCCTGTGACATGGTGCGGTCTAAATTAGGAGTGTCATATGAGTTCGAGTCTGGAAATTCAGGGTTTGTATTAGTTTGATTGGGAGTTTCCTCATGGCTTTCGGATATTCTGCTAGGGGAGCTATCGACAGACTCTGTTTTAGGGATCTCAAAGACGTGAGCTGGTTCAGCTTGGTTAATATATTAGTGCCCTACTTGAGTCTCATCAAAGATCACGTCTCTACTCACAACTACTTTCTTTCTATTGTGGTCATATATCTTGTAGGCCTTTGACTCGTCATCGAAGCCTAGGAAAAGGCACTTCTTTGTTTTACTGTCCAACTTCCTACGAGTTTCCTTCGGCACGTGTAGATATGCGATACAGCCGAAAATTTTCAAATCAGAAATGTCTGGTATTGTACCTTTGTATTTGGCTTCTAGTGTTTCTCCGAGATTTGCTCTAGTGGGGCTTTTGTTGATGAGGTAATTCACATGTGAAACAACCTCTGATTAGAGGTTCATGGGAAGTTTGCAGTCATGTGAGATGCTTCGCGCCCGCTCCACGATGGTTCGATTCCGTCTCTTCGATACTCCATTTTGCTGCGGTGTATTGGCTTGTGTCAGCTCTCATCTTATGCCATTGCTCGTGTAGTACCTTTTGAACTCATCTGACAAGCATTCGCCTCCTCGATCTGATCGCAGTACTCGTACTTTGTTGCCTGTCTCAAGTTCGATCTTCTTTGTGAATTCTCGGAACTTTTCGAACGTCTCGTCTTTGCTTTTCAAGAAATAAGTCCAGCTCTTGCGGGAGTGGTCATCGGTAAACACTAATACATAATGTGAGCCTCCTAGTGAGGGAAGTGGCATTGGGCCCATTAGATCCAAATGGATTCTTTCACCGGTAGTGCTAGCTTGGGTTTCTAATTTTTTTGGAAATCGTTCCCTGTGTTGACGTCCAGCTAGGCAGCAATGCATACTTTTCTATCTACTGTCATTTTTGGAAGACCTATGACTTTTGAGGTTCTAGCTAGGTGGTTGAGTTTTGCAAAGCTGAGATGACCTAGTCTTCTGTGCCATAACCTTGATGCATTGTCACTTTCCGCGGACAAAGCCAAAGTCTGGTGTGTGAAATAGTAAAGACCATTTGAAGGATCTCTTTTCCCTAAAGAAACGATGTGGTTTTGTTCGTCAAGTATCCAACACTGGTGGCTAGAGAATACGATTATGTGGCCCAGATCTGCAAGCGCACCAACAGATATTAGGTTTTTCTTCATGCTAGGTACGTACTTAATAGGTTTAAGCTTTATTTCACCAGTCTCGATTCGTACAATGGCTGAACCAGTACCCTTTACGGGATGCGATTCTCCTCCTCCGGTTTTAATCTCGCTGATTTCTACACCGGAGGAGCTGGGTCTATTGTCTAGTTTGTGATAGTCAGCCGCAATATGGCCTGAAGCTCTGCTGTCTAAGTACCATGGACCGTGACCATAGTAGTAGTATGGGTCGTAATCTAACTGACTGTCAAAATTTTTTGCTGAGTTTGCATATCCTATCTCTTTGTTTTGTCTACGAGGCTTCCTGCAATCTCTAGCGTAATGGCCAAGCAATTGGCAATTGAAACATACCGGTTGATATCTCGGTGGTCCGTACGATCCTCGTCCTAGATATCCATGTCCCCTACCAGGTTGCGGCCAACGTCCTCCCCTGCCATGTCCTGGTTGCTGCGGGTGGATTGTAGCTTGCTTGTGGAAGCTGGTGACCAAAGCTTCCTCATCGCCCAGGAGTTGGCTCCGATGCAGTCGTCTATGAGACTCCGATAGCAGTGATGCACTCAAATTCTTGAAGGTCATGTCTGAGTTGAGGTGTATCAAAGTCTGTATTGTGCTCTCATAAGAGCGCGATAGGCCGTTCATGACAATCTGGTTCACATTCCGATCAGTTAGCTTCTCTCCCAAGCTGCTCAGTCGATTCTTCAGTTCTCTTGCCTTCCTGAGGTAGCCTTCAATTGATATGCCTTCGCTCATTTTGAGGTATTGCAGTTGTCCCATCAATGTTAGAACTTAAGATTGATCTTTGGAGTTGAATTGGTCCTTTAGGGTCTTCCACACGATGGCTGGGTCCGAGTGCTCAGCTATCAGATCTATTAGCTCATTGGAAACTGCTAGAAGAAGCATTCTACATGCCAGTATTTTCTTTCTCTTCAGTTGTGCCTCAGTTAGTGCCTCTCCATCTATAGTTGCAGGAAACGCAGCAGGTGTCTATTCTACTTCTGTTATAGCCCACTGTCCCTCTGCTCTCAACATAGTTCTCATTTTAAGTACCCATACATAGTAATTGGCCAAGCCTTTTAGCTTGTCGCCCTCTTTGAATGCTACAGTCGAATTTTCTGCCATCCTTGTATAAGTTCTCTAACTTATCGCAACCCAGGAGCAAAGCTTCACTGCGTTCTTCTACTGTCTGTACTTCTACGTGCCTCTCAATTTCTAACCTCGCTCTGATACCATGTAGAAAACTCTAGTAGTGCCTTGTGAAAGATAATCACATTGATTAATGAAGTCACGCTGATCAGATGAATCGATCAGGACCAGAGTCGATATAAAAACAGAGGCCTAAGCTACGATGAGTGTCCACTACTGTCGTTACAGCTACCCACTAAGCTCACTAATAGAGTACTAGCAAGTTGCAGTTACTAACTAAACTTCTTGATGATGTACAAGCTGATAGCAGTTACTAACAGCCCTATTAACAGTACTACTTAACAGTTCCCGTTTGCTGTGATGATGGGATGGATGAATGCTGAGGCTTCAATGGAGTTGGAGAGCGTTTATTCAACATAATCAACCATTAGTGCATTTCTACACATGCACAAACTCTCGACCCCATCAAGATTCCAACAATAAATCAGACTCTGCAACTCCTGTAGTCTTGCAGCAGCGATCAAAATAATATCTTCAGGAAGCAGTCCGTGTGTCCAAATGTAACCAAAATATCTTTTTCCGAGCTCATTTCTTGAACAAATGACTTTGAAAATACTGTCTCAAGTAACATATTTTTCCGAGCTCATTTCTTGAACAAAGGACTTTGAAAATACTGTCTCAAGTAATGTACTTTGACGTAGTGTCGATTGACAACTTCATTGATCAAGTATCTACACTAAATAGGGGTATCCATACTAATGAATTGACATTTCACACTAATCACTCCATGGATGTCAGGTTAGACATTGCATTAGATGTTTTTTGGACCGTCTAGAAGACTGTGAGTTCTCGGGCTGTGGGAACACATTGGGAACTCTGGGAACTCTGTCATAGGCAGTCTGACGTGGCACAGAGATTGCCTCGTCACATAATACTAATTAATTAATTAAATTCTTTATTAATTATTTTAAAAATATTTTTTTGAAAAAAATAAAATAAATTTAAATCAGTTTTCAGTTTCTTTAGACTTTCTAAGATTTCTGAGAAAAAAAAAAAAAAAAAAAAAAAAAAAAAAAATTGAAATTCAAAATTTTAGACCAGCAGTCACTGGTTCCCTATGGAGGGAACAGTTTTAGGGAACAACCCTGAAACAGGCTCTTGCGGGGCTGAAAAAACATCTAATGATTATGGTCCAAAAATCCGTCATGAGGTCAATAGGTGTCAACTATGGGTCATCTGACAGCAATGGGATGTTTTACCTTATACCTTTAAGAAGAAGCTACCCTAAAGAAGGAAAAATATAGAAAAGTTCTCTAAGTAGGAGAACTTAAAAAGTGCTAAGTCTCAAGGAAATACATACTTTGATATTCTAATTAGTAAAAAGTAGGATAAAATTTTCAAAAATAAAATAAAAATTTGTCATTTGCAACAACTGTATTTGGATGTCTACTCATAAAAAAATCCACCAAAATAATTTTTCATTATGGGTGAATGCAAGAAAGACTAGTACTATTTTGCGTCACAATTCGAATTGTGGAGCTTCCACCCACTATAACTTTTGAAGTATGAGCCCAATTAACTTGAAAATTTTATTAGAGATGTCTTGCTTGATACTAGTGAGATTCCTCATTTTCTAGAAATTTTGAAAAATCATTCTATATTTTAATTTTAATTTAGCTAATTTGTCACATTTTGCAGTTTAGAGGTTTTTAGTACTGGGGAGTGCCCAAAATTCTAAAAATCCAACAGAGAATTTGACCGGTGTGGCAAATTTTCATGAGTTTCACAAATGCAAAGTGTGAAGGCCTTCCAAGACTTCATTACAACTCTACCCGTGTATCCAGAAGCTTAAACATGGGAGAAACCATAACACCCTGGGCACTCAGTACAGGAGCATCGAAAACTCCACTCAAATCCTCATGTGCAGTCAGAGAGTCTCATCTTCAGAACTACATTTAATAATGTTWAGTCTCCATTCATCATACCGCAAGGGAGAGGTTCCATTCCACTCACKTGTGAAGCTGGAACCTTTCCCTGCAACACTCTGGAAACTTGCACCATCTAAAAGTTTGCACATTTGTTTAGAGTTAAGCTCAAAATCAATCGCAAAAAAAGATATATCAATCGAATAACTACATTGATCACACTTAGCTCAAWTCAAAGCTCACCTTCAGGAACGTCAATGGAGCCTCTCTAATGTACTAGCTGTACATGGTTAATTATGGAACCTCTTCCTTAGTACGCCAAAGCCAGTTTCCATACCGGCATTGCAGGATTTAGAAGGCATTAACAACTTACCCAGGGGCGGATCCATCGAGATATTCAGGTCTGGGTTGTCCTGGCAGCCACTCCGCCATAACAACACGGCTGCCGTTGTTGCAGCCCAACATGGAAACCGAGTTGCATCCTGCGAAGAAGCTGGACTTCTGGGAAGTAGTAGCAGCTCCTGTTACCACACGGCTCACCTGAGCTGTGGCCATCGCGGACGCCATCACTGCAAGTGCACACAGACTTGTAGCTAGATCGATCGATTCTTGGGGATGGCGGGAGGGAGGGCGAGACCGAGAGAGACGACTTGGGACAACTTCGTTGAACACGGCGATGATATGAAGGTGTTACTTGGTTTTCGAGAGGAAGAGATAAGCTGAAGCTCTGGGGGAATCAGACGGCGTTGCAACCATTGGCCACGTCGGGATTCACCAACCGCGAGACAGTCCGTTTATTTCTTTCCGATCCAGGTTCATTTATTTTTTTCCTGTTTTGTATTGGGTCGCAAATTGCAAAAATGAATTCCAATTTGCAAAGAGCAGCAGTCGAGGTCTAAATTGAGTTTTTTGTTACCAGGAAATGGGAAAGGGTGGCAGGCAAGGAGACCTGGGAACGAGGCTGCTGCTTCACTGGTTTCGCCAACTGTATCGGTACTGCCGAAGAAGGCAGGTTGTCGCGTGACACCGTCTGGTGGGCGTGCTGGTGGGCGTGGGTGCCAGGTGGCTGACCAGACACGCTGGACCAGGCCSCGGGAGAGATGCAGCCTGTTGGAAGACTACTGTACGGAACAAGCAGCTGCACTAGGAGACGCTTTGTCCCTGTAACTTAGCTACTCAAAGCATCCACACCCGCCTGCTCCCTATACCCGGCTCCTGTGCCAAGAGCGAGAGCCAGGAGCCAGGGCACCCTCCTCTTGACCCGGGGATTTTTGAACACCAGGCTTKCCAGATTCTGCTCCTGGTAACTTACCAAAGTTCGGCGTGAGCGAGCCCGGCCGGAGTTGACCGATTTCTGCTCTTTTTTCATTGTTTTTTGGTATGGTTGATCTTTCTCTTAATGGCGGTGCAAATTGTCAAATCGTCAAAATCTTCAAAATGCACCTTGAAAATCTAGCAATTCTTCAGGARTGAATCCAGCATCAGGTTGACTGTGCTAGTTCTCCACTGGTGAGTTCATCAGATGATACGTCTGCGAACAAAGGAGTGAACCGGGCAACCGGCATATGGGGGATSGTGGAATGTCAAATTCACCAAGTGCTTCAGGACAGATGCTGACAGTGCTGAGGCTGACCATTGAATTGAAATTCTCGTGTGAGGGTCTCCGGTCTTTCAAATTCCCGTACCTGTATTTGACTTGCGCCAACTGTAATGCTGATTTTGGCTCCGGATGCGCCCAACATCATGAGCATCTTCATGATTTCTCTCTAAAGCAACGAGTGATCGGTAAGAATACGGCAGACATTTACTTAGATATTCCAGAAGGTCAAATTTGGTTCTGAAATTTGCTTCGCTGTCGTCTATGATTGACCTCCATCCCGTGAGACATGTAAGAAATTCATACGTCAGTCTGMCGGAAGTCTTCAGTCACGGAGCATCCCAATCAAATTAATCTCCTCTTCAGATCCTTACTTTTACTTAGTATGGTGTTTTCTGGCATATAATTTGTACTCAACGCTGCAAGCCTGTTTTTTTAATAATTGCTACGGATACCGTGATCGGAACTATTCAATGCTCAGAAMTCTCCCCTGAATGTGCAGTCACCTTGAAAGAGTTAGCAAAAAAATTTCGTCCGTGGTCATAGACCCGGCGTTGATGGGTAAACTGATCTTCTTAAGAATTCTAGTARTAGGAAACAAACCCAGTGGYACCGCAAAACAAGTGTTTGGGATYTTTTGGGATTTTTACCARTCCTGCTAATTTYCTTCAATTCTTATATTGAACCGGTTTTTGAAGAACTGAATCTGGTTATTTTCTCTATCTTTTAATCTAACTAGAAATTTTACAGATTTTTTCGCCGAATTTTTGCCGATGTTTTCAAATTGCAACCGGTTTTCCCCCAATTCCACCGGCTAACTTCGAAGTTCGAACTAGCTGCCGGGTTTTTTCGAACATAGCACAATACCCACGGTTTCACGGACCCCTACCTTCCGAGTGTACAGGCTCCAGAATCTCAGCGCAATGGAATCCCCCTGTCACACCCTTACCGCAGCTTACTGACTCTCTGGGAATCGCCAAGCTTATAAAGTGAGCAGGATGTAGAGTGAAATTTGCAGTAGATTGAAGCACTTCTTTGCCTGGCTCCGGAGCTAGGYCTGCCGACCGGTATTACCTGTGGGATTTCCATTGGATTTGTCTCTTGTTCCCTCTTTTGTAAGTTCTGTTGTAGAGCTTTTCACTCACGTTTATAATTTATTCTTGACGTTTTGAGGTCACCTGGTTTCTCTCTGTCAAAATACATTCAACGTCTTAACCCTAAACCCTGTCTTCCTGGCACTTGAAGCTCCATTCACGTTGCTTCCGTCATGGATGGCGATGCCCATGCTGCTGCTGGAGGCATGTTTGGTCAAACGAAGCCCGAGGGGCCGACGCAGCCGTCGGTATGATTCTTTTATGCTTTCGTGTTTGACAAGTTTTGGATTTGGTCGTGTGGCTCATGCTATGTTACTAATCGCAGCAGCAACAATAGCAATTATATGAAAACTGATACTGTGATTTTCACAGTTGGAATTCAATCCGTGTGAGTTTGTATTAGGTTACAAGTGATCAAGTTGTAGCGTGATCCGTGTTCCTTTTAGACTTGACATTTCTCTTGTGTTTTTTCTTAATTAATTCTATGGTGTTTGTGGTGTGGCCGATTCCAGTCATCGTCTCTGTTTAGTGGCTTTGSACCAACTCCAGCTTCTCAAACCCCCGGGGCAGTCAGCTTCCCAGACTTGCAGACTCCTCAACAAGGTAGAATCCTCAAAACCTGAGCAAGTCATGTGGATCTTGTTTGAGTTCCCTTAGCAGATGAGATCATATATAATCCGTCGGTTCCATGTGCCTATTTCTGTGATCTTTGAATATAATTGAATTCGGCGGAGTTAAGAATTAATTATTCAATGTCTGCTGGCGTCTTCTGCTTGGTTTTGTAATTGCGACGTTTTAGATCCGCGAGGTGTTTCTGTCGGCGCAAGGGCTCCAGCAGCAGCAATCGTGGAAGTAAGCTGTTCAACCAGTAGTAGCTGATGAAATGCGTCAATGCTTTGCACTTCAGTCTGATCATCCGGACAGATTGGAACTCCATTGACTAATCTTCTGAGAGTTGCACTTTCTATGGGTGATTGCGAGGGCTGCGTTGTGTATGAGAGGTGACCTAATTGTGAGATTTGGAATATGTCGGATTGTGCAGTATGCGTGTCTGGATTAATATAGTACCGATTCTGGAGGATTGGTATTTGCTTGAGCATGACCCCGGTGTCGTCATGGACATCTCGAGGCGATCGGGCAAGCATTTTGGAAGAGATGCATGTGAATGATTCAGACTGGTGGCAGATGGTCTTCGATTCGGAATCTGTAGATTTCGGAAGTGGGGGATGCCGTGAGGTGCTCTCGATCCGAATATGTGGGGTTTAACTACAGAGACAAAAGAGCTTTCGGATCTTAGGACTCGATCGATTCTTTTGTGGGAAAATGTCTTGCAGTTTGTAGTGTGAGTCCGGCCGTTTTCTGTAGCCATCGCGATCGGAAGTTTCCACTTTCTTAGGTGCGTGGGTAATTTTGAAGACTCTTCCTTGACTAGGGTTCCGAAATTCACAAGAATCCGTGGGAAATGCTGTGATCAAGCTAGACCCATTGTTGCTGTCGGAGAGGGGTTTCACCGACGGATTTCAGCGAGTTGTTCAAACCGTGAAGGATTTTCAATTTAGGTTTTCAGAGGAATCGAGCTGAGATGGGATCAAGACCTTATGGCTCTGTTTCTGGATGTGTTGCAGAACTGCAAGCTGAGAGCACCGTGCTGGTCTGGTAGGTCGTCTGTTTTCTTCATCCGCACTGCAATTTGCCCGGCGGTGGTCAGTCTCTTTCTTTGACGTGAAGGTGCAAAGGAGCAAATTTGTGGAGACTTTGTTATCATTCAGTCGCTCGCATACCAGCTACTAAGGGAGAGGCACTGAATGGCGTCCATGTCCCCAATGCCGTCCCTTTCTAGGTCCTGCATTCATTCTAGAAGGTAAATGTAGCGGGACTGTAGACTGCTTATTATTTTAGGTCAAAGAAATAAGCCATGTACTACCTACCTASATTTATAGTCTGAAATGATTATGCTCTGTAGAATCAGACGGCATTGGGTACATGGTCGCCATTGGGTGCCTCTCCCTTAGTGTACTAAACCTTGCGATTTGAATGTATATAGTTGTATAATTTGTATAGCCCCAGCCTTTCTTGGCTCTTAGGGCCTATTCGCATGAAGGACCGGACCCGATATAGAGCTCCAGGCACCAAAGCTTTGAGGTCCGGTCCAAGCTACATCATGCTTCCGGATGCAAACCGGTTCTCCAAATAAAATATCCACTTTTCTATTGGTATTTGGAATTATATGACATGCAACAACCAATGAATGAGGCGGGCCACAAGGACAAGTCTTGAAACAAGAGAGACAAGAAGACAATTGGAGAATACTTTTTATGAAAATAGTAAATTGGGTTGATGGGAAGGAGAGCGGGTTTGCAAATCCTAAATTCAAGGATAGAAGAGCCATGGAAGGACCGGAGCTCCATATCGGTAATCGGGTTGCCAATGACCACATGCAAACCCCTCCTAGACTGGTTGGAGGTCCGGTCCAACCCATCATGCGAACAGGACCTTAGAGGAAGTCCAACCCGCAATGCAATTCATGGGGTTAAGGTAGGTAACCCAAAAGTGCTAAAAATTGGTACTGTGCCTAGTTATTACTATTAGGCTAGTTAGATTTTCATAACTTCTCATTGGCAAGTGAAAGGAGGTTCCAATGCACCAAAGAATGCAACATTTGGATACAATGTGCAAAAATTACGAAGGGTCAAAGTTTGGTTCTTAAAGCGTTTCGTCCAATAATTGATTTTGGAGATGTATAGAGTGTGAGGATGGTGCTTTTAGGTTATTGGCTCTTTTGGGTTGCCTACCTTAGATCATGCACCATTTATGGCTAAACTATGAATATACAGATTGTGTTAGTGTAACATATAGTATATACACGTAATTTTATGTACACTAGTATGCCTTATGCCCCATGCCATGTTCATATGTGCGTAAATGAAAATAAAAGCGGGTTTGTAATTTTTTGTAATATAGGAGTTGTCCAAGAAAATAGCTCGAGGGAAAAGAGACAAGAATTGTAGTTATATAATGGCTTTATGGGGGACCACTACAGCCACAAGCTTGCCATCAAACATTAATCAAGTACACTATTTTTTTATACTATATTAGGCACGTAGTTGCAAATTTGGAGGAGCAATGGTCACTTTTAGTTGTTTTTACAATTTGAGCATTGTTTTCAATCCGAGGCTTAAAATAATTAAAAATTTATATATATATATATATATATATATTGATGGGAAGAAACTCCGGATCACTGTCAATCTCGATGATGCTTTACGTCAACTAGGAAAGTCTTATCGMTTGCTCTGGGCGGATGCGATTTGTCTAAACCAAGAAGACCTCAAAGAAAAAGACAGAGAGGTCGGGAGAATGGGCGAGATCTATTCTTCAGCTAGTGGAGTTGCTGTTTGGCTTGGGGTTGCAAGCAATACCAGCGACAGAGCTATGGATTTTCTTCAGGAGCTGGCAACGAAAAGACGGGGGTCTCGATATGACGAGTATTTGGAGGATCCTGGCAAGTTTGGGGCTGAGTGGACTGCCTTGAAGGATTTACTAAGGAATGGATATTGGTCACGAACCTGGATCATTCAAGAGCTAGCGCTCTGTCGACGTTCAAARATCGTTCATTGTGGTACAAAATCTTTACCCTGGGACAACTTTGAAAACGTTTTCGATGACCGCATCTTCGATGATTTCATATCACGTACAGTCGCTGACTTACAAGAGCCTGCTGAGGTTTCTGCTGGCTATGCGAATATACGGATGCTCTTCAACTGGGAACGTGATCCGGCATTCGGAGGCGAATCTCTTTGTAACCTTTTTTTATTRACTAATAGGTTTCTGGCTACTAATCCGCTTGACAAGATATATGGCATACTTGCGTTGTGTGAGAAACTTCGTGAGGTGGTCCCAGAAATAAATTATGCGAATTCGAAGGATGTAGTATTTAGAGATCTGACAAAAGCAATGCTTGCTGCTGGCTACAACTTAGATCTTATTTGCTTCAAACTCCCAACCCACTTCAACCGGCCTCACGTTGTATCTTGGGTTCCTGATTGGGATGTCCGTGGACTCTGGATGGAGTCACCGGAGTTTTTAATGCAGGCGCTTTGGGACAASCATAGTAGAAGCGCATATTCTGCTGATGCTGGTAAAGATGCCGTCATATCTTATGTCGGAGACGGCTCTATTTTACGAGTTCGGGGTATTTCCTACGATAAAGTTGATGGGCTAGGGTCATCAAAAACACACGGTTGGCTTACCGAAGACCCCAGAAGCAGAAGGTCCCATGTCGTTGAGCCAGATCACGAACAAAACGCATATGGATCTGATTTGGATACCTTCAGGGCCTTGAAACAACTAAGCCAGGAGACTTTCCGGTCTTGGAATCYTCGAGCTCCACAGGGTGAATTGAGTCTRAACAACGAGTGTCTTTTTCCAAAAGTGTATCGACACATCGCTTCTATGGATCCCAATTCTAGTCTAAGAACCAAGAATACCTTGGAATGGCTGCAACGAATGGAGGAATTCATCTTCGTGGACAGAAGTCTTCAAGAGTGGTATGAGATGGCATGTACCCGCCATGGAGACGCCTTCCCAGTAGCATCTTCTTCATCAGCTATTCAAGTGGATCCAGAACTTGATGGTATGTTGAACTCTCTAGACTTTGTGAGACTTGATGGATGGAAATGGCTGAGCACAGAGCGAGGCTACCTTGGTCGAACTCACCCACAAACCCAACAGGGCGATGAGATTGTCATTGTCCAGGGCTGCAGTGTGCCTATGGTGCTTAGACGACGTGGTGAGCACTACAAAGTCGTATGCGCGGCTTACGTGCAAGGCATTATGAACGGCGAAGCCCTTCAAGGAGTAAGYGATGACCASATGCAAGACTTTGATTTGGCTTAGGTTGTCGAAAGCCATGTCCTTCAAGTCTGACCAATAATTGAATGATGCAAGCAAGTGTGTGAATCAAGAATGGCGATTCAAGTTCAAGGGATTTCTTTGGTTTGGGAAAGCTAGTCGGTGTTTGAAAATGAGAGTTAGGAATAGGGATTGTACTCTGCACATTTCACATTCTCCAAGATCGACATTGYTGTATAGATAAGACCAGATCTGATGAGTTGAGATCGCCAACGTAGATGGAGCAATAACTTATAGCCTGCCAGCAATCCGAGGTGTTGAAAACGGTTGGACTTAATACATCGTGGGGGAGTTTGCTGTTGAAGAAGGCAAGTAAACTTGTGGATTGAAGTTTTCCATGGTTGCTACTTGTGGCAACTACTACGTCTTTGGATGGCGTTTTCATACGACCTAAAGCATTGATTTGATGCACTCTGTTCCTACACAAATTGAAAGAAAAAGAAAAGACTCTGACTTCGGACTCTCCATTTCGACAATTATTGTTGCGAAGACCACAGGGTTTGGATCCACTAGGTGTTGTAGCGCATCACCATATAGACGTCCTTGTTATCCGCATAGTGCTTGGAATTTAGTTTCAACCGACCCTACGTCTGAGGGTTAGTTCAAATGTCATGGCTATGTTCCAGGACAATGCTCCAGCAACAGCAAACGTGGAAGTAAGCTGTTGAACCAGTAGTATTTCTGTTGACCTGATAGTTCTCCTGATGAAATGCGTCAATGCTTTGCACTTCAGTCTGTTCATCCCGAGAGGTTGGAAATCCATTGACTAATCTTCTGAAAGTTGCACTTTCTATGGGTGATTGCGAGGGCTGCGTTGTGTATGAGAGGTGACCTAATTGTGAGATTTGGAATATGTCGAACTGTGCAGTATGCGTACCTGGATTCCTATATCACCGATTCTGGAGGAGTGGTATTTGCTTGAGCGTTACACCGGTGTCGTGATGGACACCTCGACGCGATCGGGCAAGCAGTTTGGAAGAGATGCATGTGGTTCAGACTGGTGGCAGATGGTCTTTGATTCGGAATATGTGGATTTCGGATGAGCCGCAATTTTGAGAGCGTCGATGCAGTTATCGTTCCAGATTTGAACGTCGGTGTACCTAGATTGGTGCAAATCTTCAAACGGGAGGGTGGTCAGAACCACGGTTACAAACTTCAAGGGTTGAAGAACGTGGACGACGTTTTGGAATTGAAGAAGTACGAGTTACTTTCGTGTGTGCCTTCGGTATATTACGATGAAACCGGGTTCCAGACTTGGCGTAATAAAAATGGTTCAAAGTGCACGCGTCTGAACCGAGATCAAGAAACCGTGGTGGCAAAAATGGAGCAGTATGTTGTGGAAGTGGACTACAAAGTCWTGTCGAGGTTGCCTCGATGAAGGTGCTGAGTTCGCCAGCAGAGGAGCAGGCTCTGTAAATTTTGGACAGGGAGTTTCATTTTTGTGGGTTCCCACTTTTGTGGGACTTTTGTTATCTTGTTCTGAATGCACGGGGAGATAGTGCCGTGGCCCAGGCAGGAGCCCCGTCGTCCATGTGCAGGCCTAGTAACTGAAAATGTATGTACGTGCCCTTGTAGATATCAATTTTTTGTTCAAACGTTTAGTGTCTTGTTTTCATGCATTGAGTAGTTCAAGCAGGTCAGGTTTCTTATAAACAATAATATGTCTTTCGAATAGGCTATAAATTTTGAATGTGTACAACTTTTGTCACTTGGTGCTTTCATTCTGATATGCAACACATGCACCAGAGTATTTTTGAGATTCCCACCCTTACTATTTTGATTCTAAACCCTGCCCCGTCATATTTATCATTACACCTTTGAAAATATTTGCCTTGCCTTGCACTGCTCCACATTTGCTCATTCAAGACTCCCATGTTACCTGGCTCATGGACAGGTGAAGTGACAGTGGAGAAACAAACTGCAACTCCACAAGCTCATCTTTCACAACTCCTCCAGCATCACGCACTGTACGATCTAGTGCAACTCTTTCCATCTGTATACATGAAGACAGACCATTCTTCGTTCCCCCTTGCCCAACGTGGATGGAACTGTGATACAAAATGCCATTAGGACCCCAGCCTACGCGGAACGAGCATCCGAGGAACAACGCAGCATCGGCAATGTGGTCTGACCGCCCCAGAGCCATGAAGCCGGACTTCTCTGTTGGATYTAACAGAAAACCGCTTCCACGAGGCCTCTTCACGCCTGACCGCTCACGTTCTCCACCCATTGTCAGAGCCAAGAGCGGGGACCTGCTCCAACGAGTACATCAACTATTAGCAGGGCAATAAATAAAACACCGCCTTAGCATTTGTAAATCGTGAAACTTGAAACTCTATACCCACTACTCATCTGGAGTGGTCATGGCATGCTCCAAAGTAGCCAAATTCAGGTCAGTGCCCAAAAGAAACTCACAGGGGTACCCGCTAGCATAACTAGCGACACCACAGTTCCAAAACGTGTCCCAAAAAACAGACCTAGATGGAGAAACGTCCAAAATGGGAGTCTGGAGACCCGACATCCCCTCCTCCAGAGCGGAATAGGCAGGTGACCGATTCCATGACGTTAAAGGAGAAACTCGCATTTGCTTCGCAGGAGTACCCTTCCAAGGGGATGAACGTTGCGGCCAAGCTGGACGACCGTCAGCATCTTCACCAGGAGAAGCTTTCTGAGGGGTCTTGAACAGCTGACTGCCATGCACGCCTGAACCGGTCACAGCGGGAGATGGCACTGGCGGACGTGACTGCCAACGCCCATACGATCCAGGTSGTGCAATATCCTCMGCTTCTTCACCTAGATTTRAGAAAATSTCATCACATTAACAGCAGAACAGAACTTCAAATMGACAACAYCAATTGCACCACGAAAGTAATGAAACGCTAAAACAGGAGATTGGAAACACAATGCACGTAGTAAAGGGATAAAGAACATGACAAGAACAGAAGAATACGAAAACTCGATCCAGCAGATATGAAWYCAGAGCAAGTCMACMATGACATTCAATTCTCACAAACCAGATTACGCCAGAAGCRGCMTYGATGAACWGAAGACAAACACGSGTCAAGAAATTGAAAATACCTTCTGCAAAGAAAAGAGCTCGCATTTGCTGCATTTTCACGGGATCAAGGTGAAGGTGTGCAGGCAGGGAGTGCGATAGTGCTGACCGAGGAGCAGTAAAATAGGAAGCATCAACGAAATCGTCCTCAGCTTCTTCATCGACACCCACACCGGGTTCCGGGATCGTATCGAAATTCTTCAAAGGGGATTCAAACATAGTTACTGGTGCAGATGGGACTGAAACAACATTCTGGGTAGGTCTGCAAACATGACACCCACACACAAAGAGTTTCAAGACAGAGGCAACCAAATCTCATGTACGAGTCTTGCAGAAGGTCCGAAGACCATACTACTCTCCTCACAAATTACTAAAAAATGAAGACAGACGAACAACCACAAGCGTCTTCAGCCTTCACGATATTGATCGACCTATAAACACCACAAGCCTTCTCCCTGAACAGCGCCACTGTCTAGCTAGAGGAGGAACGCAGTGACACCTTGAACGATTCCTAGAACAAGCCACAAGAATCAGGAACCATGGATCACTCACTGTTGAAGTGCGAATGCATTTTGCTGACCAAACGAGGAAGGAGCTGCGCCAAAAAGGTTGTTGGTCCCTACACACATCGTAGCATTCCACAGAAGATGTCACTAYGTGAACACCAGAAATCCTCACAGGTTCAAAGATGCCAACCAACCTTACCCAGGCAGATTTTAGACATGCCAATATGGTCAATGCCCCTGGCACCATAAGAAACTGAAAGAACGCCATTTTAACAGAGAAAATAAGGCTCACCCAAATTTACATTATTAGTTCTCAAAAACACTTAACAGGTTCACAAYAAACTATGCAGTGCGATGAACCACTAAGCATGATGGAAAAGTGGAAAGCAGTTTGGATAGTTACACGCTTGCACTGACAGAAACACCACACGTATCTACAACGTCACAATCACAAAACCAAGCAGAATACGCCAGCAGACACTGAATAATCAATCCTTTTCTCCGACGAATTCAACTACATTCAAAGATCAGAGAAATTGGCACATGAAAATGACAGATCATAAATGATCGAATCTGCTAAGGGAACTTAAACGAGAACCACATGACTATCGTAGGTTGCGAGGATTCTACCTTGTTGAGGAGTCTGCAAGCTCGGGAAGCTGACTGCGCTGGGGGTTTGGCCAATAGGAGTCGGTCCAAACCCACTAAACAGAGGMGATGACTGGAATCGACCACATCACACACACCATAGAATTGATTAAGAAAAAACACAAATGAACTGTCAAGTCTAAAATGAACTCCAGCACGCTACAACTTGATCACTACCTGATACAAACTCACGAGATTCCAAGTGTGAACGTCACAGCATCAGTTTTCATATTATTGCTACTGTTGCTGCTGCGTCACCCTGCTCCCCACCCGAGGCTGCTGCTGAGCACCTCCAAAACCGGATGTCCCGAAGCTGCTGCCAAATGCACTCCCTGATGACGCCCCTGCTCACCACAAAAACAATGCCATCATGTTAGCACTGCCCCTCGCATCCAAACAACGCCACTTCTTTTAAAATACCTCACATACCCACACAGTCACAGATACACCAAATCTAACCCCCAGACTGAACGCTATCTTTCTACACAAAACCTCCCCTGATTGAATCCCAAACCATTGCCGGAATAGACTCAGACACRTCCAAGACCATCATAACAYCATGCCACGCCACGGATGCGTTAYTCACCAAATGGGGATGCCGCCACTGTGCTCCCGAAGGCTGGGGTCGAGCTCGCACCGAAAGCGGGGGTACTTTGTCCGAACACTGAGCTGCCCCCAAATGCAGGAGCAGCCGCGCCAAATGCAGGCGTCGAAGTTGACGCTCCGAAACCAGAACTCGATGCCCCACCAAAGGCTGGCGTCGTCGATGCACCGAAAGCCGGAGTGGAAGATGCACCAAACGCGGGAGTGGACGCCCCGAACAGTGGGGTGGTCGTACTTCCAAACGCAGGGGTCGACTGGGCACCGAAGGCTGGTGTTGTAGACCCAAAAGCTTGGCTCCCACCGAATGCCGGTTGRGACTGTCCAAAAGTCGGGGACCCAAACGGATTCTGTTGAGGCTGAGTCGAACCGAACCCCCCGAAGGGTGAGGCAGGTTTTTGTTGACCGAAAGTCCCTGCAAATCRAACGCGAAGCACGTCTCAGAAGAAGAAGACTGCGGTTGGTAAGAGTGAGCTGGTTTCATTGGAGATTCAAATGCCATCCATTTAGCTTATACTCAATGGGTACTAGGGAAACCCTTCTTCACTGATACTATGAGCGCAATTCAAATCTGAGCGTAGGCTTGTGAAAATGAGGAGTTCTTATTAAAGGGAAACGTCGAAAACGAAGGGAAGGTGTTCAAATGCAGTCGGAACAGATAACATGCACAACTTCCCATACGATCAACCTCATCCGCAAAAGGTAAACCAGACAACTGTTCCACCAATCCAAATCACAATAACCTCATGATGGCAACGACTACTCACCAAATGCAGGCGTTGTGGATGCAGCACCAAAAGCCGGTGTCGCAGGAGCTCCGAAAACACCTGTCGATGTACCACTACCGAATAGGGAGCTGCTCTATTCATTGTATTGATATATATCGCTATACTATACCTTACTAGGAGCTTCTTCAAGAAATAATTCTTGCCTAATGTTTTAAGAAATTATCCCTTCGTCTTTCCTTATATTCGGAAATTGCAATTAATTGAAGAAAATTCATAGTATCCTTCTTTAGGAACATGTACCGGCCATTTATACCAAACTCGGCTCAAAATTCTATGCATTTATGAACAAATAACTTTTTATTCTCTTTAAAACCATTAACCCTTAAAGTTCCTTCACTCTATTTTCATCAAAACATTCTAAAACTGCCATTTCATATACAAGTACCAAATTTTAGAAGAAAAAAAAATTTGGAGACACATAATCTTAGGATCTTCTAGTATGCTAATTTGAGAAGATGTGCTTAAAATTTCATTAATTTCCACCATGTGGATTGCGAGATATTAGTGTTTGAAATTGACAAACAGGGCAGCTATACTTTGTAAGGTCACATTTGTATGAAAAAATGTCCATGCTGTCAGTGGTGCTTCTTTGAATTCATTTTTCAAGGCAAATTGGCTACATGCTTGAAAAATTTCAGATCATTTTGAATTGTACAACATATAGGAAAAAAATAGTAGGTACAAAAAAATAGAAAATGATTCAAAATACTAAATAGTTAAGAGTTTAGTCATGGGATTGAAAAATGACAATCCCAATGATATAATATTGTATGGAGTAATAAAAAATCTATATCCTATGATGTTGAATTGTTTCAAAAAATATTGAGAATTGAGCCAAGTAAAGGACTTCAAAGTCTATTTTAGAATAGTGAATCCATAAGTGCCCGCAAACTAAACTCACAGTAACTTTCAATTCATTAATCAAAATGGAACAATCCAAAGCTTTCCATGTAACTATATGTAAATCTAGACAACCATTTTCAAATTTTTGTTTTTGTAAAAAGTGATTTATTTTATCTACCTTGCTTAGTTGGAGAAATAAACTACATATCATACAATAATTTTTTATTCGTGTAGTCAGAAAGTATGAAAATTTTTGGGCCTTGAAAATCTCCTTTCCATATTGTGTGAAATTTTCAAAAAAAAAAATAACCCCCCATTTGTAGTGAGCTGCCCAAAATTGTTGTGTTGCCATAACACGCAATTTGGTCTTTTAAGGGTTAAATGAATAATCTACACCAACACAAATGCCTATWCTATGTTCAATTTTGAATGTTTGTCAAAATAAAACAAATTAAATTTTAGTCCTGCCTAACCTTGGTTTTGGACTTTGCATAAATATTTGGCACTAGTATTTGAAAGTATTGCTAAAGTATGGTAGTTGAAAAAGAAATTAATCTTGTGAGGTTTGAAATCAAAATTTGGATGTTGATCATCTTTTGAAAGTGAGTYGTCCATGGAAAAGTTGGAGCATCTTTCTAGGTAATGCAATTAATCATTAGATGGGATTTGGAGGTTGTAGAGGGCTATGAGTTCCCAACAATACGGGAACGCAGGAACTACAACACAGCAGCGTTGTGAAGTGGCTAAACTTTGGCCATGTTATTTTTATTTTATTTTTATTTTTTGGTATTTTAGCCCTGACAGCATGAAAACACAGAAATTTTGACAAAATTCTATTGATTTGGTTGTATTGTCTCGGTCACTGTTTTGTTGATTTCAACAGAAATCAGTAAAAAATTAACAGATTTCTGTTGAAATCAACAAAACAATGACCGGGACAACGCGACCAAATCAACAGAATTCTGTCAAAATTCCTGCGTTTTCTACTAGTGACAACCAGCCGTTCCTCGACTACATTAGAAACAAGCATGAAACGGCCCTCCCCTTTCTTCAAAAAACATCTAATGTCTATTATTTTAGTTTAAAAGTGCTCTCACCACCAACAAAAATTGCCAAAGTTGTTGTCTTTTTCAGCAAAAACGCACCAAAACTACCATGTATGGTATAAGCCTTAAATTTTTGAAAAAACATTTTTAAACACATCGGTAACCGTATGATCTTATAGTGCACTTGAAAAGATGTGGAAAGTTTTTAAAAACTTCCACCTTGTAGATTGCAAGATATTAGTGTTTGATTAACATAAATTTTTTTTGGCCTTGCAAAAAATCAAGCAGCTGCACTCCACAAGGTCACATTGGTATGAAAAAATATCCAAAATGGTTGTTACTCTTTGGATTCAGTCTCCAAGGCATCCTCCAAATTTCAGAACATTTGGAGTTGTATAACATATAAGGTAGGTCCTAAAATGGGGCAAGTTCTAAAACCAATTAGGCTCTTGAGGTACATTTTGCACTCTCCAATGCAAAGCAACCTACACTTGGTCGGTTTTAGAGCCCATTGAAATGCACTTTTCTGCAACTTTAAAAATTCATAACTAATTCGAGAAAGCTCTAGAAAATATGAAACGACTTGGGTTAGATGCCAATATCACTTGACTTTCTAGGAAAATTTACTGAAAATTATTTCAGGCAGTTTCACCTTGCCAAAATTCAGTTTCATCCCTTAGATGGGCGCTTTATGGACCTCCTACCTTAAGATAAAAATAGTGAGCAAAAAGAAGTAGCAACTAATCCAAAATACTTGATTGTTAGTAATTTAATTATGGAATCAAAAAAATGCCAACCACAACGGTTGATATGTTGTAATAAACATTCTATACCCACTTTTTTTTCTCAAAAATATTAATTAATGAATCAAATAAAGGACTTCGAAGGTCATTTTAGAATAGAGAATCCATAACCACTAGCAAACTAAAACTTATTCTTCATAATTTTCATCTCATTAACTAAAATGGAACAATTCAAAGCTTTCTAATATATAAATCTAGAAAACCAATATCAAATTTTCTTTTAATATTTAAAAGTGATTTTTAAGGAAATTTTTTGAGCTGCCTGGGCTGCCCGTTGAGTGATGAAAAGTACATATCATACAATAACTTTTTAATCATGTAGTCAAAAGCTATGAAAATTATTGGGCCTTAAAGCTACTCCTTGGATGCATGTTGTCTGCAAATTCCAAAGAAAAATAATAAAAACTTCATCTAAAGTGAGCTGCCCAAAATTGCTACGTCACAAAAAAAAAATGTAGTTTGGACATTTAAAAGTTAAGAATGTTGCAATTGATCATTATTGTAATCAGAGACATTGACAACAAGACTTGATGAGAAACATAGAAGTAAGGGACCTAAAATACTAAGTTAGCAGCAAGAATAGAATCACCACTGATAGCCAAAGCCATTACATGTTTTTTGAGGCTCCGGGAGGTTTGCGACTTCCTAGTTGCATTCTTGCATTCTCGCAACACTGCAATAGCAGACTAACGTGGCAAAGCACTGCCACGTCAATCATTTTTTTTTTAAATTAAAAAAAAATAATAATCCTCTCTTTTACATTTTAGGACCAAAAAAAAATTTTTTTTTTTTGGTAATTATTTTTCTGACACCGGCCAACCGTTCCATCATTGCATTGAGAACAACAAGGGGAACAGGCCTGAAACGACCCTCTAGAGGCCTCGTTTCTCATCTAATGGGCTTCCTTCACTGCTCCCTATTTTTCTAAGTTGCTCATCTAAGATGGCTACTTCCCACATGCGGCACCTGCAGACAGAGACGGCCAAATCACTGAATGTATTTGCAACAAACTCAAAATTTTCTGCACATTTTCTGAGGTGATGATCTCTCACACACAACTTCAGTGCTGGTACTTCCTAAGTTATGCTTCTTGTACCTCCGTGAACATMACTGTTCGTCCAAGCTGTAACATTACAAAGATATTGCACAACTTCTGCAGAATGGCGCCTCTAATAAAACTCCAGCGCCCAACCTACTTGAATTTGGATACTCATTTATYGACTAACAATTCAGGTTATTAACCCTTCAAGGACGGACTGATGGCCGTGGAAATCATGCATTTTTGAGACCGTGTGACATCATCTACTTTGAAAAAGTCAAATATTCTCATTGGAAGTCAAAGTACTAGAAAAAAATTTTCCTTTCCACTTCTAATATCAAGGATGAAAAGCTGCAATTTTATCCTACACAGTTTGATTCTCTGTCATCTAGAATTAACCCCTTAATGCCCATGGTTGATTTGGGGAGCAACACATTTTTACAGGAATGTACAAATAGAGTACATTTGGTGGTTTTCAAGCGTATGCCATTATGACTTCAAAAATTCATAACTAATTCCACAAAGCTCCAAAAAATATGAAACAACTTGGGTTAGATGCCAATTTTTAGTTGTCTCTTAAGGAAAACTTATTGAAAAATATTTCAAAAAGTTTCCCCTCCCCAAAACTCAATTTTAGCTCCTAGATGGGCGTTTTTTGCCCCTCTACCTCATCTAATTCATGCATATCTTTGAATTTCATGAATTAGACATTGGTGAGATTACTAGGCAACATTGTCACCTTCATGGCTCATTCATTTTGCAAAAAATTGCCAAAATCATCAAAACTAGCCCATAAAGGACCAACTAACTGAAGGCCTTTTTTTTGTGAAAAAAACACTCAAAATTGTCATTTCTATAGCAAAGAGTAAAAAAATTTGATAATTTTTTTTTCACATCTAACCATAGGATCTTACACCTAACTAGTATGAAGATGTGTGGAAAAAATTTCAGAATTTTGGACCCATCCATTGCAAGATATCTACATTTAAAGCGAAAAAACAAGTTATGCAACACATTGTTGGACTAGATTATTTGACTTTGAACCTTCTTAACTTTAATTTTTTGCACTATCGAGTTTTGAGCTTTAAATCTTTTTGGTGGAGAATTGAACTGAGAATCTAGGGGAATTTTTTTCTTAAAAAAAACTTAATTTTTGTTCTTTAAAAAATTGTTAAACAAAAGTAGGTACAAAATCAAAGGAAAATCTAATTTATTAATATATGTAAGGTGGAATTAAAATGCACTAATCCCAATCGCAGGATTGTTCTAGAATTCAGACTAAACCATGTGCCACTATAGCATTCCCGAATCCAGATCAGAGATGGATCGCCAGAGTCCCCTAACGGATTCCGACTGACACGCAAGAATTTCCCATGCTTTCCACATAGAAAATCGTGGTAATTATTTGCTGCCTCTCGGACAAAGTCCTGCAAGCGTTTTGGAGCTTGCGGAAGTCCACCTGCCAGACCCAAAACAGCAGTGAAAAGTGAGTAGGATGACCTAAAACCTCCACGAGAACAAGACCCGCTCCTCTATCAGTCTTGCGTGGAATGAAGGAAAACCAGAAACTTTCAAATTATAAAAAGAAACTACGGTTATTCAATCACTGCACTGACGCACTGACATCCAACCCGTTCATCAGCTCATCTCGAACGAAACCCTCGCCCAAGAATATGAACCGGACGAGATACCAATAGGAACCCTAGCCAAAGGGAAGAAGTGGATACAATCAAGTGGATAATGCATTAAGTGTTGGGACAAGTGATTTCACCTGAAGTATCAGCCTTCAGCAGCAGCAGCTCCTTTTCCCGCATTTGCAATTTCTCTCCCCGCAGTTGCTTCTCCCTTTCCCGAAACTGCTCCTTCTCTTGCCGCCAGTAAGCGACATCGGCCTCTGTGGCAGCCTTCATCAGCTGTCGGTCCACATCTTCGATCTGTTGCTCTACTTTCCTGATCTGTTGCTCCACCTCTTCAATTTYGGCATCCATTGCCTTGACATGCGCATAACCCTTTCAGCATGCCTATGCTGCCTACGCGACCACCTCCTGTAACATGCAACCTCAGCAGCAATTCATTAGAACGTTGTCACACGCAAACGCGGGCAGTGCTCGAAATGCATACAAAACTCCGCTCAGCCAAAACAAACACGACAGAGACAACAAGCAGAAGGAGTCAAATCGGCTGCCAAACCACAATCAAAGCTCACGGCGCGCACAACAGACACTTCTAAACCCTCCCGAATCATGCCTCACAACTCATACTCCAACAACATAAATAATCGCCCTAACATTCACCGTAAAAACTCGAAATTCATCGCAGAAAGATGAAACATGGAGAGGCGGCTGACCCCGACCAAGAAATCAAAGACAGCTGAAAAAGCGAACTGGCGACGGAATTGCAAGAGGAAAAGAAACTGGTCAGCAATGAGATACTAGTGGACGACTGAAGAGCTCGACAAAGATAGTAACTTACCGGTAGGCGGACCGGTAGGCGGAAGGCAAGGGTGGTAAGAGAACAGAAGCGAGCGCTCAAGCTGCGGTCAAGCGATGGAACTGTCAGTCGTGAGAAAGGTTCTCTACCTCGCCCAGGATCATCTTGTCAATCACGCCCATCAGCGAAGCCACCCAACGAAATGAAGCGGTAGACATGGAAGGAGCAAAATCAAACACTAAACACCAGCGCATGTGTTACAAACCTCCCACGGCTTGTAACTTCAAATCACAATGAACTCAAAATACGAACACAAATATACTTACCTATTAAAAGGAATGTTTCAAAGAGAGCTCAAACCACCTGACCATAGAGAGAGATCAATCTCCGAGAGAGAGAGATATACAGTATTCTTCACGTCACCCCAATCTTGGGTACTTTCTTACATTTCATAATTGATACATTACTTATACAAGTCTTTAGAGATCCCCAAAATTCAATAACTCTTCCTGAATCCAGTTGCTCAATACTCATCAGTTAATTATATCAGACGAAAAATCCAGAAAATTTCCCAACCGGGAGGGTGGGAGGGAACAATACTTGTATTATTTCCACAGAGCTACAACAAGCTGTTCGCCTATTCCCAGATTCCAATACTGAGCACTCTTGTTCAATTACTTGACCAATGCATTACTTAATAAGATATTAAGTATCTCTACATTATGAATCCGAGTTATGAATCCATCAGATTCATTCTAGCCAGATGCCCAAGTTCAACGCCCATTCTTAAATCGCTCGGGAGGGTATGAGTATGAGTAATACTATAATTCTCCTACTGTAGCTTCAAAGCTAGTTTGGATCAAGAATATGTAACACTGTACCCGAGCAATAACGGTACTTTTTGAAGAAACATGTTCTGTGACAGACTGACAGGTAGAATTTCTGTATAGCAGAAGATTGCCCATATCAGCCTACGGTTAGGTTACTCTGTAACTGCAATTTATATTCTCAGAATATGAACCGATACTCAAACTACCAACCATATACCGAAATTAAATTACCATCTCAGGGTATAGCGTAGTCATATTAATCAAGCTTTAAACAAAGCAGATCAAACAACTAGTTGCAGGGATGTTACAAGTATATCGTATGATACAATTTTTTCCACATAAAGAAATGTGCACATATCTTGAGGAGAMACGCCTCACCTGCACCCATACCCCAAGACAAACAATCAGTTAGTCGCGGGATGCATGCGAGGTGTCTACAACGTGTTCTCTAAGTTGTTATCCTAACTTAAGATATGGTCACATGAGYTTCACGTAAGTGGATGAGTCTGCTCAACAAATTCACAAGTTACAACCACGTTAATACTCGGCTCTCTGTAACCAACTCAGAACCTGGGAAGTCATCTCGATGTCCATGGAAATGGTCACCACACACGTCACTCCACGCACGTTGCACTTCCCACGCCGGACTGCCTGCAACCGCAACTCCTGGGCTCCGGTTGTGCTTGACTGCACACAGTGTTTTGCCCTGACTGGGAAGGACCCTGTAAGGATTCACTTGCAATTTTGGCGGGTTGATAGGGACTTGCAATCGCGAGGGGAGATGCCACCTGGCAAGAACCCATGTGGTTTCTCACTGCTCACTCAGTTGGCAGCTCATGCAGGTATACCCTAATGCAAGACCCGGGTTATGAATACCCGAACGTGTATTTGCACTGGTGTCCCCTACCTTTAGCTTGTGTACCCGAAGATCATCCCACCTTGCTTATTGATACCCCAAGTGGTATTGTTTTATCATTGGTTCTCAATCCGTTGCAGGTCCTTTTTTGTCAGTATGTATCTGAGAAGGTCATATTGTGAAAACTTGTGCACATCTTCACAAAGTTAGAGAGAGAGAGAGAGTCTTCTCACCCTCAAGCTCGATCTTATATAATAGAGACTATCAATAAAGACTATAGTCCTTAAAATAGACTAGGACTACTTTTCTATCTTTATCTTTCTATTCTTGGTTCTATCTAGATTCATCCATTAAAGTAAAAGTCTTGGTTACACTTCTCCTATTATATCTTATCTAATCATCTTTTATCTAAATCTTGATCTTCTATTTGGAGTTATCTAACTCCAAGTTCCAACACACTTGTATTTATCATGTGCACTAGTCATCCAAGTGCAGTTGTCTAACTCCAATGCACAATCTCTGCTTATCCACTAGTGCACATTTCATCATGAATTAATTCATCCATCACTACATTTATCCATCAAAAGTCATGACCCAATCATCATCTTTTTCATCTGTTAATGCATTTATCCATCCAAGATTGTGCCAAGGGTTGTGACAACATGGAAAATCAGAAACCCTAACGCAAGGAAGACGAGAAAATCCTAGCCAACAGAGTGTCTCCGTCGGCTTGGGCCACGGGAGCCCTCGATCTGGCTTGCGCCAGTTCGACGGCTGGGAGGGGCCCACGGGAAGCAGGACCGAGGGAGCGCAGCGCGGGGCCGGGCTGGGCCAGCTGGAGGACTTTCATTACCGGGCGATATTATTTTTTTAAATTTGCATCTACACTCTCTAACTGTTACCACTCCAAAAGCTTCTGACACTTATAGAATTGCAACACAATAACACTTAGAGAGATAGATTATTAAAAAAATTACACTCATAAATGTAACAAGTACGTGGTAAAGATAGAGCTATTAGTAACACTTGTAAAATATCATTACAAATATTAATAAAAAGTAATTTTATATTTACTTAGTGACCAAAATAAGAGTCTAATGTTGTTTGTTGATACTCTTGAATACAAAAATTAGAGATGGATCATATGTAACAGATAAGCATATTTTTTGAATAATCACATTTATTTTGTCCACAATCTCCTACCTTAGAATAGAATTTTCAACACTTTGAAAGGAAAGGGCCAAGAAACTAATTCACTGTTCAGAAAAAAAATAAAAAATAAAAAATAAAATAAAATTCATTGTTGTCGAAACTCGAAAGAACAAAAATGGTGTAACCATGAGGCTTTGTCATACGGGTTAATTCGTTTACTAGTTGGACTTCACATCTACTCCAACCTTAACCTTGTTGTGTAGTATGAATGGGATTGTAGATAAGATTGGGAAATACAGATTTCAAAACGAGAGTGGATACCATAGTCTCTATCCAAAAAACAAAAATGGTGTGACCATGAGGCTCTTTCAGAGGTTAATTCATTCACTAGTTGGACCTCACATCTACATTGCAACCCTAACCTCTTTGTGTAGTGTGAACGCAGTTGTAGATAGGATTCCAAAATAGAGATTTCAAAACAAGAGTTGATGCCATATAGCCCGAGCACATGCCTTCAGAAGTGGCGGGTGCTGGCGGTTTCCGCCACCATCCGCTTGGTGGGTTGGTGGATGGAGCCCTCGCGAACTTGAGCCCCGCGAGCGCTTGCGCCAGTCGGCCAAGGCCCAAGGCCCAAGGGTAGGGCCAGTTGATTTTTGGTTTTTTTTTATCTTTGTAATCTCTTACTTTGCAAGTGCTGATTCGTCCTCCCCAATGTTCCTCCAAGGCAAGTTGCTCTCCATCACAAAGAATGTTATTTCTCTTTGATGCTGCTTTGTGAAAGAGGGTGAAAAAGTCTAATGTTCTCAAGAGACTATTGAAGAGCTCATTGTCTTTTCAGACAATACTTTTTAAATTTTTGTAAGAAGTAAAATGGAATCGGCGTCTCTACCAAGTCGTTTCATATTATTTGGACATTTATGGAATTAGTTACAAGTTTGCTCTAAGAAAAGGGATTGATCAATTAACTTCATCTATTTTTATTTTGCTTTCAAACTTACACTAGTCAAATGTATATCCATACCATGGTTTTTTTTTCATTTTTCATGAAGTGCAAGAGTGGCGATATTAAATGTTAAAGTGGTGCTAAAAATTTCAATATTCATGCACATATTGGATAGAAAATATCACAATAGTACATATCACATATTCAAAATTATATTTTCATCCACAATTTGGCGATTTCATGCAATCATTTTTTAAAACTTGAAACTTTTTTGGCGATTTCATCCATGATTTTGCTATCTATGTTTTAAGGGCTTGGTGCGAGGTCCATCATTTTGGTGCAAATTGACGACAAATTGCCTAAAACAACACATTGATCCACACAAGTTAAAAACCCTTGAAGGCCCAAGGCCATTTTTTTGTGAAAAAACACTCAAAATTGTTATTTCTATAATAAAGAGTAAAAAAAATAGGAAATTGTTTTTCTTGCACATCTAATCAAAGGATCTTACACCTAACTAGTATGAAGATGTGTGGAAAAATTTGAGAATTTTTGGAGTTTGGACCCATAGATTGCAAGATATCTGCGTTTAAAGTGAAAAAAACAAGTTCTGCAACACATTGCTATACTAGATTAATTGACTTTGAACCTTCTTAACTTTAATGTTTTGCACTGCAAAGTCTTGAGTTTTAAATCTCTATGTTGGAGTATTGTGTAGAAAATCTTGGAGGCAGCAGGCAAAATTAAAAAATTTCTTTCTTTCTTTGAGGTACTCACTCGTCTTTCCATATGTCTCTCCAAAGGAAGTTGCTCTTCATCATACAAATTGTTGTTTCTCTTGAGTGCCATTTCTTATTGAAATGATGAAATCAGGGAATCAAAAAAAGGTGTGATGTATTTTAATTGATGCTTCAAAACCATTTTTTTTATGATGTTGTAATGGAAATAGTAGAAAATGAATTTAATATAGTTTTAATTCATGCCTACTAAATATTACTTTGCATTGTTTGTAGTCACTACTATTATGTTACAAGAGTTTGTTTATGAAGTCCATACTAATGAAGTTTATGAATGATATTGCTTTTGATGCAATGGCAAGGAAATGAATTACATACGAAATTGATGCATGTTGGGAAATGAATGACAAGCTCCTTGACTTCATGCTTGCATATGATTGTGGTTGGACATCAATTATGTTCAATCTCTTTCTATTTAGGGTAGAAAATTAGATTTTGAAATTGCTCTAATTCATTCTAAAAAACAATTCGTTTGRATGTRGAGTGTAAATATYATAGAGTTCATATTGTCTCTAGGGTCATGGTTGAAAAGCATATTACGGTTATTTGCTCTTTGAGAGAAGTCATCTTAATCCCTAAATAATTTTTACTATATTTTCACAAAATACACTTGAGAATTGCCATTTGTAATACATGTACCAAATTTTAGAATTTTTTAATACATATAACCATAGGATCTTCTAGTACGCTAGTTTGAAAAGATGTAGAATTTGTTTTTTAATTTCACTTTGTAGACTCCAAGATATTGGCATTTGAAATGACAAAATCATTTTTGAAGCCTTGCAAAAAAATCGAGTAGCTGCACTTCACAAGGTAACATTTGTATGAAAAATAACTCAAATTGGCGGTCATCCTTTGGATTTTGTCTTTGAAGGCAACTTAGCTACATGCTTGAAAAATTCCAAATCATTTGAAACCCTACAACACAAAGAAAAAAATAGAAAGAAATAGAAAATGATTCAAAATACTAAAAAATAATAATTTTTTTAATGGAATTAGGAAATGCCAATTCCAATGGTAAAAATGTTGTAATAAGCAATCTAAACATACTATTTACATTAGTTCCAAAAAAAGGCAACTTAGCTACATGCTTGAAAAATTCCAAATCATTTGAAACCCTACAACACAAAGAAAAAAATAGAAAGAAATAGAAAATGATTCAAAATACTAAAAAATAATAATTTTTTTAATGGAATTAGGAAATGCCAATTCCAATGGTAAAAATGTTGTAATAAGCAATCTAAACATACTATTTACATTAGTTCCAAAAACATTATATTGAATTAAACAAAGGATTTCAAAGTCTTTTAAAGAGTAGAAATTCTATAAGTACTAGCAAACTACTCTAAAATAAATCTCTTCATAATTGTTAAGAAATTGATAAAAAAAATGATTCAAAGCTTTCCTTTTAGATGAATATTTAAAAAACAATTTCAAATTTTTATCTCTTGAAAAAATAATTTATAAATAATTTTTTTTTGCAACATAGACTACCCGCTAAACAATGAAAAGTATATATCATACGATAACTTTTGAAGTATGTAGTCAAAAGTTATGAATATAGTTAGGCTTTAAAGGAACTCCTTAGCCACATGTTGTGTGAAACTCTTAAGGAAACAAATAAAAGCTCAATTTATTGTGAATTGCCCAAAATCACTATGTTGCCAAATAATGCAATCTCGGCATTGAGGGATTATATTCATGAGGGTGAATTGCCCCAAATCAGTGTGTTGCCATATAATGCACTTTGGGCATGTGGGGGTTAAACTTTAAAGTTATAAATTGTAATTCATGTTAAAATATAATGGTGCAATTCTTTTCCATCAAAGGGCTACAAATCAAAAGACACATTCATTTGTCCATGTGTTTTAAGAAAAAAAAAGATAAAAGAAAAAAACACATTATTTTATATTGGTATAACTTGTTTCTTTTCATTRTTGTTTAGGAAACACATCAAAGCCAATGTAGTTTGCTTTTTAGCTACCATATAATATCTAATTGCCTTTTCGGGGAAGCTTTATTTCTTGAAACAATTTTAAGTAGATTTTCCTAAAAAGTAAAATAAATTGACATCAAATCGGAGTTGTTTCATAGGTTTTGGACCTTCTCGGAATTAGTTTCAATTTTTTGAAGTTGAAATGTAGTGGCTATTTAAAAATAAATAAAAAATAAATAAAATAAAAAATTGGCAAGGCGTGGCAGGGCGTGGCGGAGTACATGTGCGCATGAAGAGCACTGTCAAAAACAACGCCAATGGTGAGCCACTTACGCCCCGCCACGTGTCATGGCGGATGGCGAATGGCGGATGGCGGGGGAATTTCTGGCATATGCGTTGGSTCATAGTCTCTGTCTTTTTCAGAGCCAACAAAACCAATTGAGACTTCAATTTGAGGATTCAGGGGGGTCCATGCTCATGGGCACATCTTGTGAACTCATATTGGTGAGCTGATGTGGCAGTGTCAGTCACACGAAGTTTCACATCTAAATTTACCCTCAAAATCATAAACTTCAGTGACTAATTCCAAATTCACACTCAATGTAATAATAATAATAATAATAATAATAATAATAATAATAATAATAATAATAATAATAATAATAATAATAATAATATAATAATCAATCTATGAAGAAACCGTAGGTTCTATGGAGGCAGACAGACGGATTTCAGAGGCCCATATCTCAAATTTCCACAAAATAATTGTTTGTCATTTTTGACCAAATGAAATCATGAATAGTTAGGAACATGCACATTTTTCACAAGGTAAAGGATTTGAATTTTCTTGGTATTATAGAAATGGTTGGGAATTTTAAAACTATGATTCATTGGAGCTTGGGGCTTGAAGTATTATTTTAGATTGCATCATTTGGACATTGTCTGAATAAACTATGAATTTATGTAGTCTAATACAATATTTGTTTTGTAGAGGTTCCTTGCTCTCTATCAAGGGCATGCGACAATCCTTGTGTTCCAACTAAGGTAGGAGGGGCAAAAACTGCTCATCTAATATTTTAGTAAATTTCCTTGAAAGAAAAATGGAATTGGCATATTATCCATCTTGTTTCATAGCTTTGAAGCTTTGTGGAAGTAGTTATGGAAATTGCCAAATGTACACTATTCATAGAGTCTTCTAAAGGTGAGAAAGCCAAGTTGTTTCATAGCTTTGAAGCTTTGTAGAACTGGTTATGGATTTCTGAAGTTGAATCCGCTATCTTTGCTCTTATGACCTGGTTGGCATATAGCCATTGCACTAGAGTGAAGTCCAAGAAGAGTGTGTGTGTGAGGAGCACTTGTTGTGAAAGCAATAAGTGTTATTTTCTACATCACATCCAAACAAAATACTAACTTGTTTTTTTGTGCAGCGTCTAGTTAAAAAGAACCAGCCAAAACAATGGGAGGGGGGAGGACGCAATGGGAACCCCTAGTACACGCTACTACTGTATAATAAGGTTCAATGCAAGTTTTGCCAGACAAAGATTAGTTACCAATGGGATTGCTTGCTTTTCCATTTGGATTATAGACCAGATGATAGCCTCGCTGGAGTGAAAAGGTGCAACAAAGCCAGCCTAGCTGTGAAAGCTATGTTTAGGAATCGCGGGGGAAATGTTCCTACGGTCGATGCGGACAAAGAAGAACGTGGTGTGGAAGTGACATCGCCGTCAACGGTTCTAGCAGGCGTGGTACATGGTCAACAACCGCCCACTGCTCTCAGTTAGTAAAGGCGGAGGAAATACTGTGGGTCATAGTTTCCAAGTTCGATCATCAGAGGTGCCTGGCCCTTCTTCGAACCAAAGTCGACCAATGAGGCAATTATCTGTACAAGAAGGGATGGACACATCCCTTAAACAAGTACTAGACAAGAAATAGGCTAAGTTTTTCTATGAGACAAATATACCATTCAATGTGGTGAGGCACCCCACCTTTGTGGATGTAGTGAAATCAACATCCAAGTCTAGAGTTCAATACAAACCCCCAGCTTACCATGSCATACGCACGAAGCTCATGACATCTACAAAAGATGAAGTGGTTGCATTGATATCTGAGAAGACGAGGGGGACAATCCACAAGTACGGTGGGACCATATGCAGCGATGGATGGGACAACGTCACGCATCGGCCGTTGATGAATGTCATGTTGGCATGTACGAGTGGAGAAATATTTTTGGGATCAGTTGACACGACAGGTGAACGCAAAGACGCTGTTTATGTGACTAGTCGTGTGAAGGATTACGTTGAAGCGGTGGGGGGACAGAATGTGGTGCAAGTGTGCACGGACAATGTAGGAACCATGCGTTTAGCGAGTACTTTGTTGATTGAAGACTTCCTGCACATATATTGGCAAGGTTGTTCTGCGCATGCACTTGACCTTCTACTTGAAGATTGGGGGAAGCAAGTTTAGGTAAAAAGTATGGTGAAGAAAGCAAGAAAAATTATGAAATTCATTCGCGTGCATCACATATCACTCGCCATTTTTCGAAGACTGTCTCCAACTCTCATGTTGAAGATGCCCGTTGAGACACGTTTTGCGACCATGTTTTTCATGACTGAGCGGCTGGTCATGGTGAAGGAAGCTGTGGAATTGAAAGTCCACGATCGTGATTGGAACAAGTTCAGGAGGAACTTGCCGGATAATAGAGCAAAAAGTAAGGCAGATGCCGTTCGACGTAGGATTTGAGATGATGAGTTTTGGAGGAGATGTGAAAACTTTGTACATATGGTAGGGCCCGTGTTAGTCGCTCTTCGAGAGTTCGATGGAAAGCGACCGGCCATGGGCAAAGCGTGGGTGGTCATGAAGAAGGTGGAAAAACACATTTTGGCTTTGAGGCGTCGTCCTTTTTTATTGGATGTAGAGTATGCGGAACAGGCTGAAGCAGCATTTTACAAGCGATGGAATATAATGAAGACCAATTTGCATTACGCAGCTGCTCTGCTCAATCCGTTCCTACTTGAAGAAGTTGTGCTAACGGACGATAACAGGGCAAGAGAGGCCGTCCTAAAGGTACTACGCAAATTGACAGTTGGAGGGTTTGCATTCGCCGACACTTTGTTTGAGTACTAATCATTTTGAGACCGCCTTGGCATTTTTGCTAGGTTTCTGGATGTAAATACTTTAAATCTGGAGCCGCATGAATGGTGGGATCTTCTCGGGGCCGGTGCTTGTACGCTTTCGCCCATTGCAAAAAGGATTCTCGCACAAGTATGTTCCTCGTCATTGTGAAGCGTAATTGGAGCATGTACTCGTTTGTCCACAGTAAGTCTCGCAACAAATTGGCCACTGAGCGTGCTGAGGAATTGGTTTACATTTATACCAATTCCAGGACTCTTCAAGAAAGAGGTGCAACTGATCTAGCAAGGTGGTATACTGAAAACATGTTGTTAGAAGATTCCATGATAGACGAGTCAGATCACTCAGATAATTTGGACCGTGGTTCGATTCTACCAGGTGCTAACAATGATGACTCGGACAACAGTTTTGATGGCAATGACCATCCACCATTTCCTCCATTGGGTCAAAGGCAAGAAAGGGGTTCTGTAATTCACGAGTCCGTATTTGATTTCGATGCCACAGATAATGATGGAAATGACCACGGGGGCCATGAAGATGGAAATGGCCATGAGGGAGATTAAGATGGAACTGACCACAGGGGAGACAAAAATGGAAATGAGCTCGAGGGAGACGAAGGAAGTCCACCAAGGGTGACAAATACAACAAATGGGTCGTCAGGGGTGGAAATCAAAACGAAGGGATTGTAGTAACACCTTCAATACCGGTGCGGGGACCAATCGATGAAGAAGTGGCTACCATAAGAGATGAACATGTTGCTTTGGAAGAAAGACAAAAACTGAATGAGGTGGTTGCAACGGAAGTGTTGCTTGCGGGTGATACTCGCGGAGAAGGTTCCCCTTTGGAGATGGTGGTAGAGGTTCGCCTACGAGGCCACGACGTAACGGCACGGGCGGCCGTCGACAACAACCGCCCGTTTCAGATGACCCATCGACCCAAAATTCTTCACAGCCCTTGTCTTCTAGAGCCCGCCCCAACCAAGCAACTCCATCCGTCAGGAACCGATTGGCCTCTCTTATGCCAACATTAAATATGTCAGGGCAAAGGAATGCTCCGTCGATAGCGTTGAGCCTTGATGGTCCCGTCCAACCGCCTCCACGTCTGCACAATCGGTGGACACGTCCACGCGAACAAGGCCCTAGCAATGACTGTGGAAATACAAGACCGCATACAAGGCGAAGAAGTGAAAAAGTACCATTTCCGCCAATCCAACCATTTGGGCGCGAAGCTGCAACAAGGCCTACTACAGATGGCATAGAAGATGCAGTAGGAGGGCGACCACTTCGCAGAATGAGTTCTATTGCACGTGAAGGGGCATTCAGCCAAAGTGGTAGCGCAACACCCAACCATGGTGATGAGTTCATTGGTCCTAGTATAGCTGAAGATGGTGAGGTGGTAGGAGATAGTGATTACCGAGGGCCTCGCGGACGTCCTCCGCTTGGACCTTGTGACTAAGAAGCAACTACGGAAGAGGCTAATGCAAGAAGAGTGCCTCGCAGTTGTAGAAATTAAAGACATTGAGCATATCTGTCGCGGCCCTTAATGCCACCCAACTTCCAAGTTCACCTCCAAGTGCTTTCCAAGCGCTCTAAGCCTTAGTGACACCAAGAGTCACAATCTCCTAACACTGCACATGCCACGCACATCCCATGTTAGGCTCTTACTAGTCACGGGGTTCCCCCATTCCTCCGTGACTCCCAACTCTTCATTTCCAATCCTTAACTCCCACAAGACATCGGGCATGTCATTTGATGACATGGGGCGGAACTACACAATGACAAACTCATCCATCTCTTGATGGAACACGGTGTTCATAAGGGTGGTAAATGTAGAAGGGTCATTGCATAGACCAAAAGGCATCACCAAAAATTCATAGGACCCATAGCGGGTCCTACATGCCGTCTTTTCAATGTCTCCAAGTGCAATTCGAATTTGATAGTAGCCTGACTTCAAGTCAATGCGACTAAAATACACCGCGCCTGCCAACCGATCAAAGAGATCATCTATTCGAGGTAAAGGGTAGTTGTTCTTAATGGTGATCTTATTGAGTGCCCTATAATCTACGCACATGCGTAGCTTGCCATCCTTTTTGTCCACAAACAAAACCGGTGCTCCATAAGGCAACTTGCTTTGGCGAATATAACCTTTAGCCAAAAGTTCATTGAGTTGTTTTTTCAACTCCACCAACTCCCTTTGGTTCAACCTATATGGTGCCTTGGATGGTGGTTGTGATCCAGGCACCACCTCAATTTTGTGATCCACTTCTCTTTCGGGAGGCAAAGCATCGGGCAATTCATTTGTCAAAACATCCATAAACTTATGCATTACACTTGTTACACTCTTTGGAGGGGCGGAGGCTCTACTAGCCCCCTTACTCATCCCTCCATCTATACCAACTCTCATAACAACCAAAAATCTAGTCTCTTTAAGGTTTTCTAAGGCTACAAGATGGACTTGAGCCCCCAACACCATGGGTGACTTGGTGATTTCTAACTCATCCTCTCTACCATCTACATTGGCAACCACCTTCAAAGATGGCCGCCGCCTTATATCCACCCTATAAGTATCTAGAAAGGTGTTTCCTAAGATGAGGTCCACCCCATCCATATCACACACCGTGAAGTCCTCTACAAAAGTGAACTTCCCACACTTCACTTCCACGCCCGTCGCCACCTTGCTTGTCTTGTGCGGCTTGCCCTTGGCAAACTGCACCTTGATGGGCTTGCTAGACTCYTTGAGTTGCAAGCCCAACTCCACAGCAAGCCTTGGACTTACGAACGAGTGGGTTGCACCTGTATCCACCAGTAATGAAACATCATGTTTACATATGGATCCTTTTAAGAACAATAAGCGTGGACTAAGCTTGGGTTTATTGGCCTTAGCCAAGAAGCCACCTTGAAGGACATGCTCTTCAACATCAGAGCGCATACTTTGAGCACTCACTTTAGGCTTGGTGCAACCCCGGGACATGTGGCCCTTTTCACCACAATTGTAGCAAGTGATTTGACTTGCTTCCCGTTTGGTTTTATCACCCCCTTTGTCCATGCCCTTGCCTTGTCCTTCTTTAGGCCCACTTGCCTTGGCTCCATCACCCCCATGCTTGTTCTTCATCCAAACATGACGCCTCAATTTGCGCTTGGAATGCTTAGTTGACTCACTTGTTGGAGGCCCCTCTTTAGCCTTCTTTTGTTGGCCTTCATCATCACCAATTCTTTCCGCCAACTTTAGYAACTCCGCACAAGTCTCTGGAAGGTGGGGCATTATAAACAATGCCCGTTCAGCCCAACCTTGCAACCCATTGAAGAAAATGATCTTCTTGGCTAGCTCATCTAGCCTTGGAAGCACATTCAAATGTGCATTGAACTCCCGTACATACCCCCGAAGACTCCCGGTTTGCTTGAGTCTTACAAGTGCCACTCCATCACAAATGTCTTGGTATTCCGGGGTGAAACGGTCACTAATGAGTTCCTTGAACCCAGGCCAAGTCAAGTTGTCCACCACCTSAGGACTCTCTTCACGCAAGTGAGTCCACCACAGCAAAGCATGATCCTTGAGAAAGGTCACCGCAATGGTGATCTTATCTTCTTCAAGTGCCCTTTGTGCTTCAAAGTACAATTCCAACTCCACCAAAAAGTCTTTTACTTTATGGGCCTTGCCCACTCCCATGAAAGAAGAAGGCATGTTGGTTTTGCACAACTTGTGTGAAGAAGAGCTAGCCYTTTGCTCTTTAAGTTCTCTAACTTCACCTTGGATCACTTGAAGTGTTTTCACAAGTTCCTYATACATGAGGTCACGGCCTTTGCGTTTGTGGTCCCGGTGCAACTTACCGAGACTAGTGGCGGTGTCACCTTCCTTGGCACTAGTTTCCACATTTTCCTCCCCAATGGGACTCATTCCATGAGCYACTTGTTCCAAAGGGAGTGAGTCTTCCCGCTACATTTCTTCATGAGAAGACTCCATAGGTGCAAGACCTTGACTACATGTTTGGCGTCCTTGCCTTGAAGTTCCAGCTTCATTAACTCTCACCATGGCTCCAAGGCTCACTACACCCCAACGTAATCCTGCTCTGATACCAAGTGTCGCGGCCCTTAATGCCACCCATAAAATTTCAGGGTTCTAAAATGGGGCATTTATGTTATTCCCATTTTAATATTTCCATTCTGAACCACTTAAACAATTTTACATTTTAACATTCCCATTTTGAACCATTTTAACTTTTTAACATTTCCAGGCTTACTATCCATTCTTTTAGCTCTTTACATTATTATGGAACATGAAATTAGTGGCCTTGAACCATTTAAACATTCCCATTTTTTTTTTGTTCACATTATTATGGAACGTGGAATTGGTGGCCTTCAACCATTTTATCATTCCCATTTTTTTTTTGTTCATATTATTATGGAACATAAAGTTAGTGGCCTTCAACCATGTAAACATCCCCATTTTTTTTTGGTTCACATTATTATGGAACGTGAAATAAGTGGCCTTGAACCATTTGAACATTCCCATTTTTTTTGGTTCACATTATTATGGAACGTGAAGTTAGAGTCCTTGAACCATGTAAACATTCCCATTTTTTTTTGTTCACATTATCATGGAACATGGAATTAGCAGCCTTGAACCATTTTATCATTCCCATTTTTTTTCGGTTCACATTATTCTCGAACGTGAAATTAGTGGCCTTCAACCATTTTATCATTCTCATTTTTTTTCGGTTCAGAATTTTTTAGAACGTAAAACGTATGCCTTTGAACCATTTTAACATTCCCATTTTGTTTTAGTTCACATTATTCTAGAACGTTCCATAATAATGTGAACAAAAAAAAAATGGGGATGTTTACGTGGTTGAAGGCCACTAATTTCACGTTCCATAATAATGTGAACCAAAAACAAATGGGGATGTTTACATGGTTGAAGGCCACTAACTTCACGTTCCATAATAAATGTGAACCAAAAAAAAATGGGAATGATAAAATGGTTGAAGGCCACCAATTCCATGTTCCATAATAATATGAACCAAAAAAATGGGAATGTTTACATGGTTCAAGGTCACTAATCGATATCTTTTGAGTTTAAGAGTGACTAACAAAATGAAGGCCATCTACTCTAGTTTCGACTCCAATTAGAATTTAGGAAAAATTCTTAATATTGAATATTTTATTGCAGCTTGAACTTTGGATGTAATTTTAATGTTCATTTTATTCTACTTATATTATAATTATAGAATGACATGGAAATTGAGTTTACACCATGATGTTTTTCATTGTAATGTACACACATGGTGCAATTTTCAGATTTTTGGAAGTAATTTTCTATTTAATGTGATTTTTTCTTCACTTTTTTCAAAAATTCTCACAAAAATCAATTTTCCTCAAAAAAATCTAATTTTTTTGTAAAGTAGAGAAGACATGCAATATCATCTCTGAAAAATAAACATAAAATTTTTCACACATCTATTTCCAAAATGGTAACAAATTGAATGATGAGCCCCAAGGCTATGAATTAGTGGTTATAGGTCCGTCTTTTAGGGGTTAACATTCAAGTTCAGGATGGCCTACCCATGGACGTCGACGGCCCGGATTTGTTGTGGACGTTTTGCCTAGCCTGCTGGACGGCCCGCTTTTGCTCTGGACAGCCTGCCCAGTGCCATCAAGGCGTCCCGGGCTGGTTCTCAACGACCCTAGGCAAACCGTCCATAAATTGGACAGGCCGTCCAGAACCAATCCGGGCCGTCCAGGACCCTGGTCTGGCCGTCCAAAACAGATCCGGGGCACCGATCGGAATCAGAGTGTCCACTACTAATTTGGGCCGTCGATCGGGGCAGGCCGTCTAGAACAAATTCAGCCCGTCGACGACCCGGAGCATGTCGTCCAGAAACACCCTGGGCCGTCCAATCGACGGCGGAGTAATTATCATTTCTGCTTTACGAACCTGCTAATAGCTCCGAACCTGTCGACGGCCTCTCCGGATGGCCTACCGGACCTGTGGACGGCCTACCAAACCACCATCGAAGCTCCCTGGACGGATCGACCGTCAATCTCCGTGTCCATCGACGGCCTCCAGTCGTCAAGCTAGATGATTACGGCAGTGATTAGACACAAATTCGTGATGGTAATCAGCCCTGGTAATTGGGAGGTATAAGTTTGAAATTTTTTCTCATTGCACTTGCTTTCTCTCTTGAGCTGTGTTGTCCTTGCTTGAAAAAGCCTTGCATTGCAGTTTGGGAGGAGCAAAAGTAGTTGGCTATTGCTTTGCCACATTTCAATTGACCCTACACAACAGAAGGCAGAGCATAGTCCATCTATTCCATACAGAACGTGTTGTGTCTTTGTGCAGATATGGAAGAGAATCAAGAGATGGCAAGACGCAAAGGTGTATCCCCAGCGAGGAATTGACGTGGGAACAGGGCCACCATTGATTGGGAAACTTTCAATCAAGCACCGGTTTTGGCAAAGCTCGGGTGGCAAGCGATAATGGAGCCGTGGACCCGGGTCATATGTCAGATGTACATCGACTGGGCCCACATTAACCGCCACTGGGCATGTGAGCGCCACGAGGTCCATGTGAGATCCGGCGTTGCACTTATCTCACATTGCCAATACCCGACATTCAAGAAACGCTTGACCGAGGTGGCATTGTTTCTTTGGGGAGAGCTCTCAAAGAAGGATGGGACCCTCTCTTGGAGACAATGTCTTGATATCAGATGCTAGTTTGCTTTCACCCAGGATTGTGGGTCTTGGGTGAATGATCATGTGTCCTTGACGTCAACTTAATAGTGCAAGCTGTTAGCGTTGTTGATTATTTGAGAGGTTCTTATTCTCCGACTGAGGTCGTAACTCGCCTGGGTGCTTGATCATTCTTTTACATGATGACGACGCAGATCCGTGAAAGAGAGCAAGCTGATTTTCCATTGAGAGTTATATGCATAAAGGAGACATTTGAGAGTGACGGAGGGATATGCTTTGGTTTGCCTGGCAACTGGGATTTTGACATAATCTCTCATACATGGACATAAGATGCAAGGAGCAAGGACATTTGAGATTGCAAACATCATGGCCGAGAGGAAGAGTACTGAGAAATTAGATGCCTATGCTGAACTCTTCAAGAAAGAGAATTTTGCAGGAAAAAAAAGAGGCTACACTGACCTACTAGAGTTTCTGAGCATGCTGGCA
>VACF01001974.1:0-18459 GCA_006891605.1 Pleurozium schreberi
TTGAGAAATCTCAATTTTGATATCCATAAAAATTCAGCTTGGAAAAACTCAATTTTGACATTCAACTCAAGACTTGATTTTCCATATTGAGTTGAGGAAAAGCATTGACCCTCGCATCAATCTTGCAAATCTTTACCACGGAGCTAGATGATTTAGTTTGAACATAGCTTTGACAAATTAAAACTAAGAAGAAAGGTTTTGATTCAACCCAAACTATGTTTTGTTTTGTGTGTTTCTTTTGGCCTCTAATAAAACTCATAATTCTAATTGAGTGCAAAAATTATGTTTCATTCAATTCGGGAAATAAGCTATTCTATACCCAAGGGTCAAGAGGCCTAGTCATTCATGAAACAAGAACAATACACAAGTTCAATGACTTCTCCCATTTTCTTCTATTCTAATTTTATCATGGCTTCTTTGATCATTCATACCCATAGTTGAGGTATTCAAATATGATATAAAATAGTTTAGGAATGAAAGTTCATGGTTGTTTCCAATTAGCCTTAGAAAGACGCAGTCCTATCCACCAAGGCATTATGAGCCAAATATTATGAGATTCTCTAAAATCATTCATCAAACACTTTTAGCCCTAAGAATCTTAAGGTGAGAAATTTAGTGGTTAAAAGCAACCAAAATGACAATTTTAGTTCACACCCGAATAATACATCGTTGGGAACTCTCCTGGGAGACATGTCCATATGATATTTGCTTTGCTTCCCCTCAACCCAATTCATTGTCTTGACATTCTCCATTCTAGAGCACATTACAGAAAAAAAAAATGTTTGAGTAAAGCAACATGCAACTTCTGATTGACACAAGCATACAACAAGCTCAAATATTCAACAACTTTTCAACAACTTTTCTTCAAGTTGATTTATTTTTTCCCACTTTACAGTCACGCTTCTATCGCTATTCCATTTCTCTCAACCATCCTACAAATTACTGTGTCACCATCCTTGGTGACATATTATATATAGACATTACTATACATGAATATATTTCATCCACTTAATTGTTCTGCACACTTCTTAAAACCTCCAGTAAGGCAAGGAATAGATTCAGGATGTCGAGATACAAAGCCACCGACGCCCATATGTACTCATCATAACTGTATCGCTTGATGAGGTTGTCGGTATCGTAAACAATGTAGGCACTGAAAATAAGTGCAGTCAGACCACCGTAGATCATTTGCGWAACCGGACCCAGAGGGAAGAAGACCTGTTGGCAAGAAACACCACGTATTGCTGGTTGTAAGTGATATATTACAGGTGACCACTGATTTATCCTAYTAGTGWAKKTGATACTAATTTACCGAAGTTAAACTATSAATWAATTWGAGCATGTTGCAATATTACTACATTGTACTRATTTCGACTAAAATAGTKACRCYGATTTTGTRATTGCCACTGATTCACGCCCACACTAATAGGATTTAAAAGTGTAATTACAAAGGCTAAATTCTCGTCTCTCCTCCAAAGAAAAGTTACCATGAACAGTCCATGTTCTCGGAACAAATTTTAGGCTTAGGAAAACTACACTCAACGCCCAATGCAATCGCACAGGTGATCACAACCGGACATGTGGAAGTTGTACAATCAGATGTGTGCACAGCACAACAGATACTCAGGAATATGAAATTACAGAGAAAGTTGAGCGTTGGACTATGAAATTTCAGTCGATGGCAATATCATAATAACACTTCTGGCAAAATTTATCAAGTCCACCCTGTAGCGATAAAAAAATGATCCACCAATAACTTTAGGGTACGCAAAGAAACATCAGGCAGAAAAACGAACCTGAATAAATCCGAAGAGCACGACGACAATAAGGCTGGTAAACAAAATGGGGCCCAAGAAACTGAAATCATGACCCCTTCTTGCTGCCCAATGAGTATATGCCGTGAGGGACAAAACCACGGCTAAAGTCAAAACAAGAGCTTCCAGCACGATTCTTCCTGCACAATCGGTGTCCCAGAATGAAATTAGCAAAACCGCGGTCTCAAAACCCTAATCCTTTTCAAAGTCTCAGAAACCGTAAACGTTCCAAATCACTAAAACGACCTGATCTAAAAAAAACACCGTACGTAAGTCACATTACGAGCAAGGGGGCATATATACACATACCATTCGTGAGAGCGCATGATATTCCAACGCTTAAACTGATTGCAGCAGTAAATAGACCAAGCAGGAGCAGATTGACTGGGTGCTGTTGGTGGTAGTAATACAAGGGACACATCACTGCAAAAGTATCAAACAACACCGACATTTCGTGAGTAAAGAGATGATAGTCGTCAGAAAGGTGGCCAAAACAAATTCCAGGTATTTGAGCGGATGGGACTCGAGTTTCAAGCAAGCGCTAATTTAACACTTCTGTGAAAATGACAGCCAGCTAACTCCAAACTCCCTCAGGAAAACATATAAAAACAATAGAATATCAWCAATACCTCATCCTCAATTACATTCTCACTCGGAATTCAAAAACCCTCAGAGGAAACAAAATCTCACAAAACCCAAGCACCAAAGGTGTCCAAAATGAATTCTAGGTGTTCGAGCGACTGAGACTGAACGCATTTTACCCTACTATAGTTGAATGGACTATGGTGGAGGGCCCTTTGCCAAAGCTTGGATTCAAATTCATAAATACTTGACAATATTTATGAGAAGAGAATCGGAATTGTTGGCCAACAATTTTTTTGAGTGAAGTTGGTAAAAAATAGGAAAGGTTTCATTGCCAAGACAAATAAAACTTTGAGGATCTACAACCAAACTTGATTGGATTTGCAAGTATTTTTACTTATATAACCAAATAATTCTATAAGAATTTTGATCATATTTCATATTTATTTGAAATATGGACACCCAATTTGTATTCTAGAAGTCATATATGGCATTATATGTACGGATTTCTACACACCTTTAAGGGTTTTGAAAGATAATCAATTCATAGGTTCACTTTGACCATTTTGATTTTTAATGCTATTAAATTTACAATTTAAATGGACATCTAAATTATATTATTAAATTTAAACAACAACATTGCAAATAGTGGTCCTCAAAACAAAGTTTTGAAACAAAAAGTATTCTAAACAAAATTATGAAAACTACTAAATAAACATGAAATCAAAAAACGATTTTTGTTGTTTAATTTCAATGGAACAACATATTTAGAGGCCCAAAATTGCTTCATAATACTCATCCCCAAAGCAAGGTCAAAATCTTTGTGATCATATATATATAATCAAATTCTTTGTGATCATATATGTATATATTTTTTAATGAAATTCAACCACATGATCCATAAATTAACTTTCTCAAGTACATTGCTCCCAAATTTTAGAATGAATATCTTCATAGATTGCAAGTTCAATGTAACTAWACTTCAAAAGTTAGGCTTTTTTAGCCCTTCAAAAAGATAAACYTTTGTCTTTTAACATTTTTAGGAACAAACAAGTATGCCCTAAAACTTGTGCATTTTCATCAATATCTTTGGAAAATGGGTTGAAAACATATRTAAATAAAATTTCAAATTTTTTTATATTCATTTTCTTTTAATTGTAAAGTAGAAGGTGTTGTTGAATGAAAGATAAAACTAAYATGCTACAAACTTTTGGAAGAATTTGAGATTTCTAAATTCCAATGGTGAAAACGTCTTAGTAAATGATTAATATCCTTAATATTCGTTTTTGTTTGAAAATTTTCAAAAYTGTGGTATGTCACTTATAGACCTTTACAAATTGTACTTTTCAATTTTTTTTTCTACAATGATATCATCTATTAATATCCAATTTYCTCTTATTAAGATTATTTGCAATTGTACTAATTTTGTTGAAGAAYATTGCCAATTAGAAAGGTCTATCAAATTATTTTAGTAGAAACAAAAAATGCACCTACTAGTCCAAAATTGGAATATTTTGATTATTCCCATAATCATGAGAGACGTGCCCTTCTAGGGCTAATCTAACTTGCAATGCATATATAATATGTACTAAATCAAATATTGATATTTAATGTCAATGACACTAAATACAGTTTTGGGTATAGCTCACCTACATTTGAGTAGCGCAAATACAAAATGAAAAAAATGAGAAAAAGAAAAGGAAAGGAAGGGGCTATTGAATGCAGAGAGCTGCACCAACAAACCAGCGAGGGCAGGGCCCGTCAGGCTGCTGGTATTGTGGGGGACGAGCCCCCACATGTGCACTTGCGCTTAGGGTTTCAAGCTCCACTCCCTCGTTACCATCTCTCACCCCGTCGCCGTCGTCTACTCTCCGCGTTGCGGCCCGTTTCTCACACCCGAGGTGGACGCTGTATCTGTCTTCTTTGAGTCGAGTTATTGCTCGAGGAAGGATTTGTGTTTGATTTGTTTTTCGTTTTGTTTCCCTGTTTGGAGATCGGGGGCGTGAAGGCGCGGCGCGATGGCGAACGCGGCGTCGGGCATGGCGGTGAGCGACGAGTGTAAACTGAAGTTCGCCGAGTTGCAGCGCAAGAAGGCGTTCCGTTACATCGTGTTCAAGATCGACGAGAAGGCGCAACAGATTGTGGTGGAGAAGAGCGGGGGTCCGGAGGCGACTTATGAGGAGTTCGTGACTTCGTTGCCGGAGAAGGATTGCAGGTACGGCGTCTACGACTTCGATTTCACGTCGGAGGACGGTGACATCAGCTGCCAGAAGAGCAAGATCTTCTTTATCGCATGGTCGCCGGATACCTCTCGGGTGAGGGCAAAGATGATCTACGCGAGTTCAAAGGAAACGTTCAAGCGGGAGCTTAATGGCATCCATTATGAGCTTCAAGCTACCGATCGCACGGAGATGGATCTGGAGGTTATCAAGGAACGCGCCAAGTAGATCTGWGCGTTTTTTTATATTGCTGAAGCGCGGTTTGGGGACTTGGAGGAACCTTGCATTGGGTAGAGAGGGCTCTCAACCCTAGCTTCTCTTTTGATTGTGTGAGCTTTCGTCCGTGAAACGACTTAGGGGAACGTTATTATTCATTTTGTATACAGTACTTGTGCTTCATTTGAGAAGGATTCATCGATCTCAGTATTTGGACTCCGAAACGCACTTGGTTCTCGAAGCCACCTGTAATTTCACTTCATTAATATGTTATCTGATGGTGTATCTCGAAGAAGAGGAATGTTCATATTCACCAACTGAATTACATTTGCTCATGCTTTGCATRGTATGATGTTAAGTGTTTCCSTGGGTGTCCGAGGRAATGGTGGAGATCGAGGGGCATTGCAGGATAGTGCAGTGAYCTCAACGAAGAGAAGACGAGAGARTGTTTGTCGAGAGTGAKGAAGTTCATGTCGACTCATCGGGTTAGATCCAGTTTCATCTCGCTCTATGGTAGAACGAAGAAATTGTTGAACGGGTTTCCGGAGATGGAGTTCTTTTTGGCATTAACAACACCTACTTGTAGAACTCGCTTTATAAAAATTTTGAACTCTATAGGCTTCCTTCTGACTCACTTCTCTCTTGGATTAGCTCAAACTGGTTCTTCCGTTACCTTTGAGTTTGAGGTCGCAGGGACTGCTGCGCTGTTGATATTTTGAGATGCCTTAGGGATTGTTAATTTTATGAGAGGGCAGAGAGCCGTTKCTGGTTATGTTGATGGTGAAGGAAGGGTGGTAGCGTGCGRGAGAGGAGRTTCCGCAGTCTRCACGATTCTCTCAAGMTTTYTTGCMWTTTTTTCAGGGTGACTTGATGAATTTATGMTGAATCTATRRATTACTGAGATTCCCATTTGTTTTTAAATCGTCGRTGTTTTCGGTGATCATCGAATYTTACACTGCTCATACTTTATTTAGCGACAGACAGAGTTTAGAGATTCTACCTCATGCATTACCTTGCTGAATTGCTGCATGTGAATCAGTAAGAAAGCTTTATTATTGGACTAACTTCGAGGTTTCAGTGTTTCACTGACATGACTTCGCTGTTATACAATCAGTGAGACTTCTTAATGTGCTACATATCTATTGGTAGTATGACGCACTGATCAGAACTTCATTTCAAGTACAAGTACAGTAGTGCAGTCACTGGCAGTTTGGCTCTCAAAACTTGAGTCCTCTGCAATGCTTATTATTAGATCTTGAACATGTCACATAAATATTTCGTTCTTACGTTAACAACTTTTCAAAAGACAGACGGATTCTTATTTTGCGAATGGAAACTCACCACTGTAGAATGCTCAACCTTCGGATGACTCTGTAGATGCACATAACCCATTAGGGTCCTTGGTTGATTGGTCCTTGGTTCCCCACACCCGTCCCCTTTCGTGCGTATCCAAATCCATTCTAAAATTTTGAGTACCAATGAAAAGTGTCAACTTCTACCAAAAAATGGTTGACCGGACCTCAACCCTTAAAGGATGGCCCTATCATCATGGGGAAAGGCGGGGTCCAATATGTAGTGCTTGACCAAGGGGAAAAACATTGTTCATGCACATGTTTAGATTTGGAAAAACTATACAAACCAATACCTAATGCTACCCATTCAAAAATTGTGAAAAGGGTAGTGTGGCACAGAACACTTTCACGTGAAAATCTTTACTATCTTCGTAGAATTAGGGCTACCTAACAATATGGAAGCAAGTAAAGATAATAAATTTGACTTCTCGAGAAGAACAAATGAAAATTGACAAATATCCACTCAACATATGAGTTTTTTGACATCCAAAGGACCAAAAGCGTTCGCCTCATGCAAAATTAAATTGAGTTGTTTGTTTGTTTTACTTGTTTGTTATTTGAGATCTCTTATACTGTGCATCTTTTAATTGCATTTTTGGTACCATTGGAAAGCCATTAGTGAGGAGGAATGTATGGGTTTTATTTTGAGAACTTTGGACTTACGGTATGAAATTTTATGGATTTTTGTGTTATTTTCAGTTCTAAAAAATTAGAAAATTACTTTTACTTTTATTTTGACTTTGGCAATGTCTTAGGTCACATTGGTCCAGAACTTAAGTTAGGTTGTTTGTTTGTTATAATAAGATCTTTCAAATTGTCTGGTTCCCCAATCACATTTTTTGTATCATTGGAAAGCCTTTGGCAAGGAGGGGTGCGTGGACTTTGTTTGGTGGCATTTTGAGTCACAATGCAAAAGTTATTAAATTTTTGAAGTTTTTATGGATTAAAAAATAGAAAATTACTTTTATCTATATTTTGGTTGTAGCAATGGCACAATGCACACTACATAGTTTTGTGTAAATTTTGTGAGTACACATCTGATATATTATATTTCAAATAATATTTGTGCAATGTTCAAATATTTGATGTATTGAGTATACATTTTTCTTGAGTATATATTCATATTGAAGGTTGCTTACACCTAGAAGTGGGGACGATTCCTCTTGAGGCCAATTGCACAAAATTTCAACCGCTTTTGGACAAAAGGCCGGCCTCAACTACTCATTAAAATAAGATTATAATGGGGGACAATCACTACTAGAACCCCATGTTCAATGTGATTGATTTTAGTTAACATCAGATTTGACAACCCATGTTTTCAGGTCATAAATAACGTCCGATATAATGTCTTGATGTTATGTTGAACATTGTTTTTGACATAAATCATGGATTGCCAAATCCAATGTCACCTAAAATCCATCACATTAAATACTGGTTTCTTCTAGTGAATTCTTTCATATGTAAAGGCCTTGAGGCCAAGAAGTTGGTCTGATTCAAACTTAGAAAAGATAGAGAGAGAAGGGTTGACATTTTCAAAGCTACTTTACACCTACACTCTGGGCCAATTCCCCTTGGTATTGATTTCAACATTTTGTCCAATCACAATTAAAAAAATTTGGATTTTGGCACACAACAAATTGGTTTAGCCTTTAAATGGAAAGCGGCCCTAAGATTCTAAATAAAACATTGAAAGAGAGATTACACCATTTTGTGTTTAAAAAATTGTAGATTCAATGATTCAAAAATTTTTAATGTCTATGGTAGAGTCAAAAGCTTGCCAAGTAAACTATATAGGAGAAACCTTTGCAAGAAAAACTTTGCTACAAATTCAATGTTGTACCCTAAAAATGATGCTATTTTCTATTCTGAAACTTGGCTAGATTGTACTAGCTTCAAGATTTTAGCCACATTATTGTTTGCATCATTTGGAATGACCAAATTTATAGTCTAACATTTGGAGTTGCCATGGATAGAGTGGCCTCCCTTGCCATCTTCAACTTTCACCAACTCACTTTCTCTTTGTTTATCATCCTTTTTCAACTTTAAAATTTGAAGCTATTGTTTGGGATCCAACTTTGCCAATCATGTGCCCTGTGTCTAATCCAACAAAAGATCTTTGCATAGAACCACAACCTTAAATTAAAGGAGAAGCAACAACAAAATCAAGCACATGCATAAAACCGTTTAAACCAATAAAACAAGATTTAGTGAAACTCCTACACTACAGTCTAAAACATTGAATTTCCTCCAACCTTCAAGATTTTAGTAGCTTTATCACTAGTAGAAAATGCAAGAATTTTGACAGAATTCTGTTGATTTGGTCGCGTTGTCCCGGTCACTGTTTTGTTGATTTGAATAGAATTTTTTTAAATTTTTACTGATTTCTGTTGAAATCAACAAAACAATGATCGGGACAACGCGACCAAATCAACAAAATTTCTTTCAAAATTCCTGCGTTTTCTATTAGTGTACCAATTTTATTTGTAATTTTTTTGCCTTTCAAAGAGGACACAAATACACAATTGCAGCAAAAGTAGTTTCATGATGGTATTAAATGTATATCTGTCCACTAGTCCTCTTATGAACCATAAATAGATCATGGAATTTCAGCTTACATTTTAGCACGAGGAACAAAGAATAATCTAATTGTTTTGGATTTAATCCCTAAAAGCCCAGTGTTCCCTCGGGGGACAAAATAGATTTTGGGTAGGTTCCTATGGTCTCAATATATGTCCTAATCTTCTGCACAAAACACTTTCATGTGAAAATCTTTACTATCTTCATAGAATTAGGTCTACCTAAATATATGGAAGCAATTGAAAACACTAAATTTGACTTCCCGTGATGATTGAAATATGTGTGGTCACTTTCACAAAAAGAACGGATGAAACTTAGCTAGTGTCCACTCACCAGATGAGATTTTGGTCATCCAAGGGACACAAAACGTCCACCTCGTCTTGTAAGGGTTAAGAAAGGCTTGTGGGAGACAAGAGTCATGTTAGTTTATATCACAATTAGATTGTAAAACTGAATAGATATACATGAACTACTGACACTGCAACGACAAATGTCAAACTTCTAATTTTTACAAAGACTAGGATGAGTCTAGATCAACTAAACACATAATATTCATAAAATATTCTAATAATAAGGTAGAACCACCTATTACCAACCAGTGCCCCATAGCCAACCATAGTTTGACTTATTTCCAACCAATGCTAGAATGTTTTTTATTCATCTTTTCAAGGTTGGGACTAAAGGTTCATGATACATGTTCCAAAGTAGTGCAAAAACAGGTAGGAAGCAATGAGTGGAAAACTAGTTTTTTGAATGATCGGAATTGGAAGAGTGTAGAGATCGGCTATGGGTCCGGAGCACATTTTGCCTTTCAAAATTCATAGTAATTTCAATTCATGCAATAAAAGTACCAAAGCTTTTGCAATCCTTATCATTTTTTATCAACACACCACTAAAAATATTTACCTTGCATTCCATTGCTTCAGATTCATCCAAATTCCTTATTTGGTTGGTTATAGGTGGTTCTACCTTATATTGATGATTATGTAAGAGAACTAGCTACAATACTTYAAGAGACCTCCTTATTCAGTTCAAATGTGTTGTTTTTATATTTATGTAATTCATTAAAAGAAAAAAAATATAGCCTCAAGAAGAAGTATAGCCCCAGATCTGACCAACAATGAGAAATAGATTGCAAATAAGAAAATGATTTTGTGAATTTTTTTCAAAATAACCATTTTTTAATATTTAAAAATTGCAGTCCAGTCGGCCAATGGTCTTGGATCCAATTTGTTATATATAGGATTCCCTAAAGCATTGTTTATCTAGTTGTCTTCAATTTTGCAAGATTTTTTCTTGATTAGAATGCTTCTGCATACGTGTTTATGGAATGATTCATTGTATTTAAGAAATTATCACTAAAACTACAATAGAAATGTCAAGATGAAATCCTAGTAAAAAAACATTCTTCTATACATTTTTATGCCTTTTTCATTGCATACATCTTCTAGGCAAATTGAGTTCATGATTTTGGGATCATAATCGTAGTTAATGTGATGTAATATTTTTTTTTTATGAGGGGCACTTCCTCATCAATTGGCACTCCTAAAATCCTATATAAGCATAAATTCATTTTGCCACTCACTTTAATTGAAAAGTGAACCATCCTTACATGAGTTCACTCCAAGGGTGAAGAAAAAGCAGAGGATCAATTTTAAACTCATAGAGTTTATAAGAGTTTAATCCTTAAATGCCCAAACTGCATTTTTTGGCAACATAGCGATTCCGGGCAGCTCACTACGAATGGAGTTTTTACTTTTTTACTTCGGAATTTTCACACAACATGTGCTTGAGGAGTAGTTTTAAGGCCCAAAATTTTTCATAACTTTTGACTACACAATAAAAAAAATATTGCATGATATGTGATTTTCATTGCTCGGGGGCAACCTAGGAACTTTTTCTTAAATCACTTATTTTAGAAATAAAAAATTGAAATTGGTTTCTTAGATTTATATATACATGTAAAGCTTTGAATAATTCCATTTTGATTAATGAGATGAAAATTATAAGAAGTTTTAGTTTACAGGCAATTATGGATTCTCTACTCTAAAATAAACCTTGAAGTCCTTTATTTTACTCAATTTTCAATTTATTTTGAAGAAAATAAATCATAAGATGTATATTGTTTATTACAACATTAGAACCAATTGGATTGGCAATTTTTAGTTCCATGATTAAATTCTTAACAATATAGTGTTTTAAATCACTTTCTAATTCTTTCTACTTAGTATTTTTTTTAATATATTGTACTATTCTAAATGATTTGAAATCTTTTGAGCATGTAGCCAACTTGTCTTGAAGAATGAATCCAAGGAACAACCACCATTTTGGACATTTTTTCATACAAATGTGACCTTCTGAAGTGCAATTGCCTTTTTTTTTGCAGGGCCAACAAAAGGATGTTTGTCAATTCAAGCACTAATATCTTGCAATCCACACGGTGGAAATTTCTAAAAAAAAATTCACATCTTCTCAAAACAGATTACTATAAGATCCCATGGTTACATGTGTCCCAAATTTTTTTCCCTAAAGTTTGGTAGTCCTATTAGAAATGGCAGTTTTGGAGCATTTTTGGTGAAAACATAATCAAACACATTTAGGGATCAATACATAACCCAAGAATAAGAGATAGATCATAAGGAAAATATAACCCTTTAGTATTGAGTGAAATCCTATTGGTGTAGCCATTAAAGTGTAGCCAATATATACTTGTTTTCCCCAAAAAATCCTAATACCAAAAAATTATAGAACAAATAACATTAAAAAGTCCATCATCGAGGCAAACGAAGCATAAGGAATAAAAAGACTCCACCCTCACTATTTCCTTCCAACATCTAATTTTTTATCACGACTATAATCCTATATTAGATGTAAATTATAATTAACATTTAAAGGTTTTGAACTTCACTGTTGTGACAACATTGATTTGTTCAATTAGTGAGGATAGCAAAGGAATTAGTGTCACCTAAAAAACCAATGTTGCCACAAAATTTTATTTATGTGGAAATTGGTTCAATTCAATAGTATTTCAACTTGCACTAAGTTGTACCAATCTCTCTAATTAAAAATAGTGTAACTTTGGTAAATTAGGGTTGCAAACACTAGTAAAATAAATGAATGTATTAGACTACAGAGAATAATAATGGTAAATGAATTGACGCATACAAGCATAAGGTAAAACAAGCGGCTAGGACAAAAGACCCATTATATTCTTTTTTCAATAGAAGTGACTTTTTTAGGCCTTCAAGTTTGTGGACATGTTAGAAAGTGTTGTGACTATTGGATTGTTTTACTTTAGAATAGCCCCACGACAACTCTCCAAGTGACTCAAACACAGTGACTAGTTGTACAAGGCTAACTTGAGTGTCCCATGGTAGGCTAACTTGAGCGTCCCATGGTAGGCACGGCCAGGGCCAAAAACTAGCTAGCTACATCAAAATTTGGTGACTACGCAGCCAAATGAAGTGTCTTCGTTGAGTCTCAATATGGGATTTGAATGTTTTTTTAATCCTAATTTGAAGGTACTGACCTCCAACTGACCTTCTTGAAATGAATTCAAGAGTATTCTTTTTAACAAATGAAGTGCTCAAAAGCATTTAAATTACAATAAAGTTTCCTATGATTGTGTCAAAATAAAATGAAAAAGGAGTTTCAACTTTATTTGAGTTTTCAAGTGAGAAGTGAAGCTCACTATATCTACATGGGGTGGTATCAAGGCTCTAAAACCCATTTGGAACATAGTGAGTTTCTCTCTTCACTTAGAAACTCAAACCTCACTACATCTACATGCATGGGCGGTAGGAGTTAGAACAACCCATGTGGGATATGTCAACTAAAATTTGTAGGAGCTCCTACTAATTCTAGTTTACATCTCCCACATGGGTTGTTCTAACCCCTACTACCCCTTGTACATATAGTAAGCTCCCGGAGAGATCACTTGCGATTTTTAGAAAACTACGTGAATTAAAAGATAGGGTCCATTTAATTCAAAGGGGGAAAATTTTATATAATTTTTAGAGCTACTATAGGGTCTATGCATTAGGAAAATTCTAGGCCCTCCAAGAGGCCGCGAGTTTTGCACCCCGGGGGTGCAATTACAGAAAAAAATTAAAATAAAAAATTATTTTTTATTTTTCAGAAATTGGAATCTGACGTGGCACTACTGGTGCCACGTCAGCGCCACATCAGATTGACTATTTTCTTTAAATTTTTAAATTTTTAAAAATTTTTTTTCAAAAAATTATTTTTTTCAAAAAAAAAAATTATTTTTTTATTTTTCTGTATTAGCACTGCGAAGGTGCCGAAAATGAAGTCTTAACAGCCCTCTGGAGGGCTCAGAATTTTCCTAATGAAATGCTACATCTTCTAATATATATAAAATAGGGTATGTAAAAATATCATATAGTAGGAATTTTTATTAATAAGTTAGCCTTGATAGATAGGAGTTGTACAAATTTTTTATAGTATAGTGAGTACAAGTGTAGACAAATAATTTTGTGCGGAGGATAAAATGTGCACAATCCAATAAATGTTGGGGATTTCCTCTATCAATTTGTCATTATTGTTAGATAATTTCAACTTGTCTATGAAAGTGTCAATATTCCAACAATGTAAGGGCATCTAAGAATCTATTGATCTAAGAGAAAAACGTTGATTTGTAAATCTACAATGAACACTACAAAAAAATAGGGGTATAAATGACTTGTCCACAATGACTGCAGCAATAACAATGATTACAAAATGACTATTTTACAATCATTGTTGGTGGTGAAGTCATTGTGAACAAGTCATTTATACCTTTGTTTTCTTATAGTGGAAGGATGTATGACAAAAGATTGTCTTCCTATAAAGATCCATTAAATAAATGTTTTAGGTTTGGAGGTACCTTCACTCCTATGGGGCATAGGGTTAGTGAGGACTTTGGACTAGCTATCTCACTGTTTTATTGGTGTTGTGTTTCAGTACAAGGTGAATAGGACTTACTTTGGTTGTTAGATTGATGACATTGCTTTTGAGGGATTCATGTTACTCCTTTACTAACGTTTTTGATATTGTGTGGAGTCTCAAACCCTGAGCGCCCCAACTCCTCAAATATGGTCCTTCCAAATTAAAAGATCTCATTGTTTGACTATTATAATCTTTTCAATGGTATGGTCAAAGGACGTGTCATTTTCACTTTAGTTCGAGATTTGTCTCCGCTACCAATAGGTACGGCCAATTTGTGTGGATCTCTTTTTAGATGATGGTTTGGTGGGAATGAATTGAAAAAGTCTGGATTTTAGTAAACATGAGCTCGGCGGTCAGGTGTTAAAACAATGACAATGACAAACATTCAAAGAACAATCAATTTAAAACAATGACAGGTCTTCATACTTGGTTTGAATGTCATGATTGTTTGATGCTCATGCAATGTTGCTTGTTCCTTTCTATACTAAATTGATTAAAATACATGGCTTAGAACTTAGAAATATCCAATACTAGGGTTGAATTGCACATTCTTATTCACTATTATGTGAAATTGTATTATGGAACTAGCACCTCATATATATAAAAAAAATTAAGTATAAATGTAAGACATTGGCCTTATAGTGTATATTGTGTATGTATATGAAAAAATCGGACATATGAGTTTTAGATGTAAACTAGCCCAGCTATAAAAAAAACATTTGAAGAATTTATAAAAACTTATAGGGTATTAGAAATATGCTAGTAATATAGGACAGAAGTACAACTCTTCATCCTCGGAATTAGGCGTGGAAACAAGAGATCTTCTACAATAGTTTTTTTTTTGTTTTTTTTTGTTTTTTTTGTAACATACGACCCCATGAGGTTCCCAGCAAGGACTAACACAACACAGCCATGACAACCGGATCTATTGCCGGAATTACACACCATGGGTTTCCCCGTTACGACACAAGAGGAGGAACGAGAACAAGACCACCATGCGAGCAATGTGAGCATGGGGAATTGAACCGACAACCTTGTAGATGCACTTGGTGGTTCCTACCACTTGAGCCATCACCCGGGGTAGTTTAGGGTCATTTCGGACCATTTCTACAACAGTTTGACTTCCAATGCATACTTTTAAATTTCTTTAAACTCGTGATTCCCACGGTATAAAAAATTGATGATTTCCACGGTCACCAGCCAGTCATTCATGGGTTAAAAATAATAATTTTTAAGAAAGGAAATTATGAACGGAAGAACCGAAGAAGCCATTTTCAAGTTTTCAAGTACAACTCCCTCTCTCATAAGGACGGGTGTCCCTAGTCATTACTCAACTTACAAAAGAATCATCATACTGTATGTGAATGGACTTCATACACTTGATGTCATTCAGTTGAAACTTGAAACCTGTCTTTACCCCCAAGGAYGAAGACAAGGTAAGGTAGCTTACATTTGAAGCACAATGAGTAGGCTGGATAAGTTTTCTAAAGCCCTGGCTCCATCAGACCAAGGGTTGKTTAGCTTACATTTGAAGCAGACATTTGATGGGCACTTGCCCTAGAGAACAGGAACAGGAGTGTAGACCACATCTGAGGTGGCGAGCACGCATTGGCTGACACTTTTTGTTTTTGTTTTCGGCCTTGAGATGAGAACAGCCTCCCCAGCCAGCCATAAAAATCATCAGGTGGAGGATGATGTTCTAGAGGTCATTTGTGGAACACACAAAATTGTGTTCATTCACCTGGGGATTGCGTGGCGAAATTTCATGAAGAATTGTAATTTTAGATTCATCCATCTTTTGCACCGAAAAATAATTTTCAATTGTGTGTATGACACTTTTTCATCCAAATTAGGCAACTTCATCCACATTTTAAGTAGAATGGAAATTTTGCAGCAAAAAACAAGACTATTTTTGTGCAACAAAAAGTAGAGATTTATATTGAAATAGTGCAATGTGGCTTCATGGTGTCAAAAAGAAAATAGGGTTGCCGGGCATAAGGTGATGCCTAGTTACTATTATTAGACTGGTGAAATTTTCACATTTTCTTGTTGATTAGTGAAAGGAGGTTCCAATGCATTAAAGAATGCGACATTTGGATCTCCTATATGCAAAAGTCAAGAAGCTAGGATCGAAGCTTTATCAGTGGATGTTCTAAAGTTGTTTCTTTGATATATAAGTACATATTGATTTTGGAAATGTACAAAAAGTGATGATGGTGATTTTGAGCAGGGTGCAATTAGGAGTGTATCCACCTTAATGCATTAAAGTTATCAAATGCGTGATTTGCAAAGAAAAGTAATGTAATTTTATAAGGTATAAATGTAAGAGAACCAACAAAAGAATCTACAAATATTTAAATGCATGAAAAAAATGAAGATTTTGTGTGCTTGGGTCATGTTTGCATTCATCCATCATTTGAAATTTTATTTTATTTTATTTATTTATTGACATAAGCATGTTGAAGAATATACTTTGAGGGGTTTTCGTAAGGTAGAGAGGTTGATTTTACCTTGGATAAACTACTTGTCACTGTCAAATATTGAATCTGCAACGCCATTTGGTTTTGGTACCATTAGATGTTTTTTTAGGCCTTTAGAAGATTGCGAGTTCCTGACTATGGGAACTTTGTGAACTATGTCATGTAAGCAATCTCACGTGGTCGACAGACTGCCACGTCATATATTATTAATTAATTAGTTTCTTAAATTTGTTTTCAAACATTTTTAAAACATTTTTGAAATATTTTTTTTCAAGAAAAATATTAATTTTTAAAATCATTTTTTGGATTTTTAATAGTTTCCAATTTTTTTTTAAAAAAAGAAATTTTAAATTTTAAAAATTAAAATTAAAATATTTTGATTTAAAAAAAATTAAAAATAAAAATTTAATATTCTCACCAATAGTGGCTAGTTCACAACATAGGGAATAAGAAGGTGAGCATGCTGGGAACATCCCCAAAACAGTCTTCTGGAGGCCTCAAAAACTGTCTAATACTTTCCACCATCATCCAGTAGTTTAGAGTCATCTTGGATCAACCAATGTTTGAAATTTGAATACACGGTCCTTTAGAGGTTAAAGAAAATTCCAACGTAATGCCACAAATATATGCTTAGAGAGGAACAAGAGTGCCAAGAAAATAAAAAGTATGCAGAGCTGACTTTTTTATTTCATTTTTTTAATTGGTGCAAAAATCAATCCTTAATAGAGTCATGATGTTCTTTACTTCCATAGACATGCATGAAATATGCAATACATRGATTGTAAATAATTTATTCAACCAATTTGCATACATTCATCCTAAATAGAGTAYTCTCCAAAGATTTTGAAATGGGGACTGCTCCACAACATGAGAAAAAATGTTGCCAAGGAAGACATAGTCCCATATAGAAGCACATTTTTTTTCTCATGATTTCCAATTTGTCACGATTTTAACCACCATCCGAGAACAACTTTGAATGTAYGAAGAACTACAAATCAATGTTGATGACTAAAAACAGAAGAATGTCCAATTTCTTGAGCAAATTCACATAACAAATATCCAAACCCTAATTTCAATCCATGATCCTCCCAAAGATTATATTGAAAATTCCCTTGTGATGGATTATAAATCATTCTAGCAATTTTGTTCATCAACGATGCTAGTGTGTAAGCATGAAAATGCAAGCATGTGAGCCTTTAGTATATGTATAAGTAGATATCCTACAACCAATAAAGGTGCTCATTACATAAACACCTATGAGTCATTTGACCCCAATGGGTTGTTACTTTAGGTGTACCCACTTTATAATTGTCCCTTTGCCACTGAATGAAAGAGGGCTGCTATTATGTGAGCCATTAGGAAAAATACAAGGTCTCCAAAAGGCTATGAAAACAAATTAGCCACAAGGCCTTGTGACATTATAGATTTATTTTATTTTATTTATTTTTTAATTGAAAAAAATTATCGAGAATTTGACGTGACACTCGGAGTGCCACGCCAAATTTCAAAAATTTAAAATTTAAAATTTCATAATAGCACCGTGGACGTTTTAAACTCATAGCCTTTTGGAGATCCCATATTTTTCCAAAYGCTTAGGAGCGTGAGCTCTTAAGCCTAGAAGGCTATATACCTATGTTGTAAGTGTCTTTATTGTAGAAACTTTCTATGATTATAGTATAATTATGTAATAGATACCTATATTATAGTGTTTACCAAGGAAATGATCCCATTGTTTTTTTTTTTTCAGAATGTGAGATTTGGGCCACAATCAATGTCTTACATGGCAGTAGCTGAGTGAATGGTAACCTCGTTAGGAACTTCCAACTTTTCAGTGTGAAATTCATTGTAAGAATTGACTTCTTAGGTCTTTCATGTCAGAAAACATTGTCACTCCATTAGGTAGTAAGATTAGCATTATAGATTCGGATTTTGTTGGTTATGGGGTAGTCTACAAACTCTTTTGGGCCATGATGTAGTGAACACTTCAAAAAYTCCTAGCAAATTCATACTCTCTTGAAAAAATATAATTTCAATTGCACTTGTTGTTTCTYACACTTGTCTTTAAGTGGGAAAAAACTCCAAATTCTTACCACAATAGRTTGWTTTACCTTTTCACACATCTTGCCTAAAACCACCATCATCACTCCATGTACTATACATCTCCAAAATCAATAAGCACATATGCTCAAGGATATGATTTCAAAACTTTTACACTACAAACTTTGGCCTTTCATAACTTTTGTATGTGGTATCCAAATCTCGCGTTTTCTKG